>LZPO01055665.1:42125-53864 GCA_001675575.1 Neotoma lepida | reverse complement strand
GGGGGAGCTGGCGGGGCGGGAGGAGGGAGGAGAGGGGGATCTGAGGTTGGTATGTAAAAGGAGTGGAAGATCTTTTTAATGTAAAAATAAATAAATAAACTAAAAAAAGAAAAAAACAAACAAACAAATAAATAAATAAATAAATAAATAAACTAAAAAAAATAAAATAAAATAAAGACTAAATGAATTTTTGAAAACTGCAAAAAAAAAGTTTTGTTCTTTGGAGTATCCTGGACACTTAGGACCATGACTGACACATTATATATTCAATAAATATTTAGTAAATGAATACATCAGTATGAAGAGTCTAAGGAGATGAGCAGATGACCAGGTATTTATTCAGGGAAAGAAAGTAAAAAATGTGATGTCCAGTTGGAGATATACAGTGAAGGAAATTTCAGAGTAAGGAGTCACTGATAATAGTGAAGTATTAATTGTCAAGCAAGAAAACACAAGAACAAAGGAAGCTTGAAATAATGCTAGGGTTAAAATATGACCAGCTTAAACTTGAGTTTCAAGATGATCTAGGTGAATTCCAGTAAATAATTAAAATTGCCCAGTGACCTAAGAATTAGAAATATTCAAAAGCCAAATGGGGAAAATATTTAAAACCTAGGTATAATCATATATCAAAACACTCTTTAAGTAATTGACTCAGACATAGGAACTGGCAAGTCTGGAGGCCATGGGGCAGGCCAGCAGTTGGAGACAGGCAGAAGTTGATGGGACAGACCAGAGCAAGATTGTTTTCAGAAAAACAGATTTCAGGCCTGGAGCTGATTGGATAAGACTATCATGTTATGAAGGGTAATCCCCCTTGTTTAAAATTCAAACAAATGCAGTATTAATGACACTGTAATAATAGTTATGTTACTAGTTGCTTCAGCACCTGGGAACTATAGCTTCACTAATTCGATACATAAAGTTAACTATCACAGCAAGATCAGACGTAATGTTCAACTTGAATAAAAAAAGCAAAGAATGCAGCCACTGCAAGGACCTCCCCAAACATATTTTGCCTNTAATTGAGACTGGTGAAGGAGAAAAGGATGTAAAAGGAAATATGAAAAATGAACTAGCTGAGAAGATANGCTGGGGAGGAGACATAGGAGGGAACAGTCAACACAGCGTGTGTGGCACCAGGACCAGAAGTACTGCNTATGTCTTTCCTATTCTAGTTCTTGAAGCTTGCATAATTAACATAATTTCTCTGGGATTAAATGGAGATATGTATTACTCCTTCATATGCACCAAAAGATATTTTAAAAGTCAAACAAAATTATCTAGATGAATATATATTTTAATATACATCTTTGTATTTCTCCATCTTTTATGTCTATCAAAATTTTATGTCTATCAAAATTTTATGTCTATCAAATATTGTTGTTAGAAGTCACTTTCTACTTGATTGATATTGATACTTCTTTTCCCTTGGCCTTTTCTATTGGGGCTTCACAACTAGGGAACACTATTGTTAACACACGCACCAATGTCAACTTTAAATTCCAACTATGAACCAAGTGAATATATGGATGTTCTTTCAGTTATATTGATTCGTATGAGGTTAACATCTACAAATTGGAATGAGACTTAAAGTTATTCTGTGAGAGAAGATTCAAAAACAAATATAAATGAGCATTTAATCAAAAGGTGATTCATAGCTTTAATCTTCTGTTATTATTCCTTCTCCAAGCTTTAGAACTATTTTAGTAATCAAATTGTCTACATGGGAGACAAATAATTTGAATCTTGAGTTATTGGAGAGTCACAAAGTATAGAAGCAAACTATATTTAAGCATAATTAATAGCATATATAGTATTACGATTAATGGGTTGAAGGAATAGCAGAAGAAAAATACTTTCCATTTCTCTAATAGAAACAGAAATATACATGTATATATACTATTAACATTAATGTCTTTTTAAATCAGAAATAAGTATTATAATTACTTTAAAACAGCAAAGCAGGTTTCCAAGTAAAAGGCCTAGCAGTGAAGAAAATTAAAATCCATACAACTCTAATATAAAAATATTATAGTCCAAGATTGAAAAAAAGTTATGAAAATATTCTGGCTCTTAAAGTCTTTCTACCCCATATTCTTCAACATTCCCCGAGCCAAAGACACAAAAGCTGTGATGTAGATATATCCAGTGGGCTGGGATCCCCATGATCCACTGACCTCTGCATTATGTCTTGTTGTGGTTTTCTGTGATGTTCTCCATTTGCTATAAAGAGAAGCTTCTTTCATGAGGGCTGGTAGCTACACAAATCTGTGGGTATATGGATATGATTTAGAATNTAGTAAAGAATTATACTGGTCTAGCAGAGTGGCAGTAGTAGATTCTCTTCTAAGATACATGACCTTACTAGCCCTGGAAAGATGTCTAGGTTTCTAGTACAGTGCATGATTTCCCTCCTATTAAGTGGGCCTTAAGTCCACATAGACAGCTCTTGGTAACCAGGAGCATGTGAGTGACACTGCTGTACCTTTACGGATATCTCATCATGTTGGTCATTGTGGTTTACAGGTGTTACAGCTGGGTAGAACTATAAATTGCTTCTTTCCTTTAGTAGTTTACATAGTATTGTCTGGTATCATGAAAGCTAGACTACAGGAAGGATGCTTTGAGGTTAGACCCAGTTCAAAATATCTGAATCCTGTGTCCTAAGTGTGTAAATGTGCAGCCCCTTCAACAATAGGGGCTTACCTTCAACCTCTAAAAGACTTGCCAGGAAGTCTGCTATAAAACAGTCTGTCCCAGAAATGGCTGCATAAACAAGACCAGAACAATGGCAATATCAGTAAATATGCTAATGCAGAATGAAGAAAATCTCACCGGGTCCCACCACTAGCAAAAAACTATAGGCAATTAAAGACTGCTCCGAGAGGAAGAATTAGTCTCTCCCGCAGATGAGTCTCTTATTCATTATCCAATACATGTGGTCAGCCTTGCAATCATATACACACAAACAACAAAAATGGATACAGCAGGTTGTATTTATATACTTGTGCATACATGGACACACACATGTAACAAAAATGATCAAAGAAAAAGAGGCTATCAATTTGAGAGTGGGGATGCATGGGAAGGGTCTGAGAGAGGCCAACTGGGTAGGAGGAAAGAAAGGTGGAAAAGTTATATTTTTCTATTTTATTTAAATTTTTTTATAAAGAAACAAAATAAAATTACTTAAAATAAAAAAAAGTGAAATACGTACTTCAGCAAATGATTTTGTGTTTAATATCAATAGAATTATTTCTGCACAAATACTTCATTTAAGTAACTAGGTTTCTAGTACATTTGAGTATTTATTTATAGGTAATCATTTGTTTGGTATAAAAACTGGAAGGAATCTGACATTGGATAATATGACTTCCCACACTATAATAAAAACCCAAGTGAAATAGCTTAAAGGAGGGAANATTTATGTTAGTTGAGGGGTTCATATTGTCATTTTGAATATGTGGTAGAACATTTATGTTAGTTGAGGGGTTCGCTGTGTCATGTTAAGGGTAGGGTTCCCCCAAAGACAAAGCCTCAGCAGTGGAGAGGTGTAGCCAGTGCTGTACCCAGGGAACAACAAGAAGTTATATCTGAAGAAAACAAAAACTGGGAGGGAAGAAAATGTCNTTGAACCTATTGTGGCCATGGAAGTTGATTCCTTTTGTGTGATATTTTGTTTGTGTTCTGATTAATAAAGCTTGCCTGGAGATCAGAAGGTGGAGTTAGCCACTAGTTAACCACAGAGGCCAGACAGTGGTGGCACACACCTTTAATTCCAGCACTTGGGAGGAAGAAGCAGGAAGACTAGAAGTTCAAGGCCATTCTGGGCTACACAACGATTGAACCAGTCTAAAAGAGAAACGAAGCTGGGTGGTGGTGGTACACACCTTTAATCCCAGCTCTAGGGAGGTGGAGATCAGAATATAAGGTAGGTGCAGACAGGATCTTGGCCCCATTTGGCCAGGAGATTTCGAATAGGTTAAAAAGTCTCTAGTGGCTGCTGATCTGCTTCTCTGATCTCCAGGTAAGCTTTATTTGTCAGAACACAAACAAAATATCACACAACAGACTCCATGTTGTTGAGGACTCTTAAGAAAGAAACAAGAAAAGTCTGAAAACTTATAGTTGCAAACTAAGGGAAATTCTTTAAAGGTAAATTCTTTAAAAGTAAAACCTGTCTTGCTAGTTTGTGGCACCAGGACCTAATGATCATCATTAGCTTTGTTATTTCACAAACTACATAGCACTTTCTAATTGTCTGCTAGTTAGAATTATAGGATTGGGGTTCTTAAATGTACACAAGAACTACAAATAAAACCATGGAGAAGTGATAAAAACATTCATTTCTCCCTGGAGATAGACAGAATACACCATGGGTATTATTTTCATATCGTGTATCATGTGTATTATTTTCATTGTGATATATTCTTTTCTCTTAACTTTACTGACACAAGACTCCTCCCTCTTCATGGACCTTGGCTTGGTTTTCAACTTCAGCCTCCTCCTCTTCATTATTTCACTGCTGCTGTTTCCTGGGCATTGTGTCTCTCTTTTCTTCTACAGTTTCCATAGGTTTCTTGTTCATTGTTCATGTCTTTCCATACCAAAGACTACACATTTATATTCTGTGTACCAGGTCTCTCTTGTAGTATCAGCCTTGTATTACACTGTTTCCTGGGTGTTTTCATTTGCTAATTTCAAAGTTAATGAGTGAAGGGAACCATAATGTCCTCTCTGTCTGGACCTTCATTCTTGGCACTTCATTCTCCACTGAAGGGCACCACAGAACATCAATGTTACATCACTGAAAGAGGGACATTTTGTAGAATGACTTCTCTTAAATCTCACCAAATCTACTTCATGACTAATAAATATTTCTTGACAACTTTCTTTCCCTTCTTTTTTTCTATCATCCCAAACCATCTCATGGTCTCTTTTTCTTGTGTTGGGGTAGCAACTTGTGGTCAAAAGTACCAATTTACACTCAATGTCATTTTCTGTACTGCTACCAAAACATGATTTTCAGATACAAATTCTAGCTCTGTTTGTCTCTTTGGACACCATCTTCTGTTGTTGTTTGTTTTTGCTCTTTTGGGGGCCAGCCACCCACCTCCCTAATAAATCACACAGGAGGCCTATACTTAATTATAAATGCTTAGCCTTAGCTTGTCTTGCTCTTTGCCAGCTTTCCTTAAGTTTAACTAACCCATCTGTCTTTTGCCTCTGGGCTTTTGCCTTTCTCTATTTCTATATACCTTTCTTTCTTACCATTGCTGGTGGTGTAGCTGGGTAGCTGGCCCCTGGTGTCCTCCTCCTTCTCTGGTTACTTCTTTTTTTCTCCCAGATTTCTCCTATTTCCTCTCTCTGCCTGCCAGCCCCGCCTGTCCTTTCTCCTGCCTTTCCATTGTCCATTGAGCTCTTTATTAGACCATCAGATGTTTTAGACAGACACAGTAACACAGCTTCATAGAGTTAAACAGATATAACATAAATGAAAGCAACACATCTTAAAATGATATTCCCCAATATTTCCCCCCTTTTTTTCCTAATCAAAAATGAAAGTTTTTAACTTTAACATAGTAATACTGTGTACAATAAGAACAATTATCAAGTAAAGATTACATTCACAATATACTGAATTCCAATTCATTTATGTCTGGTAAATTTAAAGAAAATACTCCATAATCTATCCTATCTTAGTAAATCCAAAATTTTATACCTAATTTACTTTCTATCATGTTTAAGGAAAACTGCAACTATAACTATCTAGTCTTCAAATTCATCAAGGGTCCCAGAAGGATATAATATTATTTAAGTAAACAAAAAGTGCATCGCAAACAACTTCCAAAAACTCTAGAAATGACAGAGACATCTGAATGCCTGGACAGTCACCCAAAGTTCCTCTGCAACATTGGGGCATCCATCTTCAGTCTACAGGCACATAGTGGTCTGACAGACTTTTCAATGAAGCAGGAAATTTGAAAGAATGTCCTGCCTATATTAGCAGTTTGTCAGTCACTTTCCTCTGTGNCCTGCAAAATGTCTGGCATTTTCTTTGTGTGAAGCAGGAACTCTGAAGAACCATCCCACCTTGTTTTGGCAAAGTTCATCAGTCNTTTTCCTGTGGGTTCTGCATGTCCAGGTTATACAACATATTGTCAAGCAGTCCAGGCAAGAACAGCTTCTTGCCCAAATGGTTAGCCTTGACACATTGAAAGCAAACTACATAAGGAGTTTTTTTGATGCCCATCATCTATGAAGTAAATTGGTGCTGCCAAGAGCAGATGTGTCTCATTGTCATGAAAAGCCCTAAACTAACAAAACATTTTAAATGCCATATCTGTAGGTCTTTGAAAGATTTGAAGACCATCTATCTATCTAAAATACATCTCTATATGATCTGGAAAGCATACCTAACATGTCTACAATTTTAATTGTTATAAATGACTAACCACTAACCTACGTTTCCTGATTATCCTATATAGTTTATAATAATAGCTTTAAAAAACTAGAACTTCACCCCATATTTCCAAATGAACTATATAGGCACAATAACTCAAACAAAANTAGCAACATAATACAATATGTTGTAACAAAAATAACATTAAATTTTTATCAATATACAAAAATCATTTAAACAAGAGTAGGAACATATATACAATGTAACAAAAATANCTTTAAATATGTATCAATATTTCCAAATCCATGCCAATACAAAATATCTGAGTTTAAAAGTTGTCTTTTCATCCTATATTATTTTATTCTCCTAAATTTTAACAAACATCCATAATCCACCAAATAACCAAAGACCACCCACCCCATCACTTAGGAATGTGAGAGTAGTATTCTACAGACTGCTTCCTGCCGACTGTGGGTGAAGACATCTTTAGGGATCCTTGAGAAAATTTTGAGATAATGACCAAGTCCTGGGAAAACTAGCAGTAGCCTTTGTTGATAGATATCATCTGTCAAGATTCAGGAGGTCTCCCCTGATCACACCTGATCAATATCATTCCTGAAGAAATCCATAGCCTCTCATCTCCTGTGGGAACAAAACTCCAAAGCATTTTTGATTTCCATTTGAAAATTACATTTGATTTCTTTTCTAAAGTTAAGGCATTCCTAAAGTATATAGGATGGACTTAGTTCAACAGCCTTTTCAATTCCAGGTCTCTTAACAGCTGTTGTTTGCATTCAAAAAATTCAAAATCAACACAATAACATACAGGATTCAGACTTCTTGTGTATTTTCCATCTCTACATGGCTTATTCTTTTTTTATTATGTTACTTCTTTCCTTAAAGACTTTATTATTTTTAACTATTTATTTCTTTCTATGACTATCCATACCCTTTTTCTGTCTTTCTTAAGCCTGTACACATTGTAAAATACACTGAAACCTTTTCAGAGGGTTTTTCTGTCTGAGTTTGCTTTACTGCATTATCTTTTAGTGTTCTTTGACTGCATGCTCAAACTTTAAACTACTATGCAGCTTGGACCTCTGCCCTCAGCTTTGGCGGCTGGCTCTGCCTACTTCTTGGGTCATGAAAGTCAAGCCTGAAGATGGAGGTTCATGACCAAGAATTGCATTCAACCTTCCTAAAGCTTAAAATGCCAATGTATACAAAGTGACAGGCATTTTTATTTAGTTTTTGTCCCTGCTTAACATACTGGCTGCTCAAGGGCTCACCAGCAGGCAGAAATGCTTAAAGGAGCCATACCCTATTATTATTATTATTATTATTATTATTATTATTATTATTTAAAGCTTTCTCAGGCACTATGGAAATTTGAGTGCGACATTGGTACACCAAAATGTTGCTTTTTTTTTTGCTCTTTTGGGGGGCCCTCCACCCAGCTCCCAAATAAATCACACACTAGGCTTATACTTAATTATAAATGCTCAGCCTTAACTTGTCTTGTTGCTTGCCAGTTTTCCATTAACTTAAATTTTTTCCTTAACTTTAATCTTTTGTCTCCTGGCTTTTACCTTTCTCTGTTTCTATATACCTTTCTCTCTTATTCTATTGCTGGTTGTGTAGCTGGGTGGCTGGCCCCTGATATTCTCCTCCTTCTCTAGCTACTTTTTTTTTCTCCCAGATTTCTCCTTCTATTTCCTCTTTCTACCTTCCAGCCCTGCTTATCCTTTCTCCTGCCTCATCATTGGCCATTCAGCTCTTTATTAGACCATCAGGTATTTTAGACAGACACAGTAACACAGCTTCACAGAGTTAAANAAATGCAACATAAACAAAATAACATACNTTAAAATAATACTCCCAAACAATCTTCCTTCTGTTGAAAATGCCAATGGTGACTTATTGCAGGATGTAGTAACTAGACTGGCTACATTGTTTAATGGGATTTGGTTATGTTCCAGCCCAAACATGTATTCTGTGCTTTATCACAGAGAAGCCATAGCACATAGATAATAGAATTCCTGCCACAAGTATAAATATGAATAACAAAATTTTATATCTTTAGAAAAAGATCAAGTTTCTCTGGCAGCTTCCAGGTTCAACTGGCTCTGTCTGTCCCCTTAATAATATAAAGCAAACAGACAAAACAGCAACAACACAAATAATAGGTAGGCACACATGTACAATGCTCAAAGGTATTAGTTAGAGTGTACTAAATATATTGCAGATCCCTGGGAGTATGATGACTGGAGAGTGGAATTCTGGTTATTGTAGACTTTTAGAACAGGGGTAGGTAGTTAGGAATGGGAAGTAGAAGAGAGAAAATAAAAGCAAATCTTTAAGGAAAAAAAGGAGTAGTGCATACACTGGTAGATTTCCAATCCATTAACACGTTGGCTTTGCCAGGTCTTGGTGACAATTCTCCTCAATGCTCTATTCCAGGGATTACTGCCTATCTAATGGGAGCATGTCCGGCTCCTTAGAAATCTGTTATTATTTATATAGCCAGGCTGCTGAGTGACATTTTAAGGTAATGGAGTAGGTTGTAGCTATTTTTCTAAAATGGTAATAAACACATAGATATCGACTGAAAGCAAACATATATATATATATGTATATATATATATATATATATTAGAACACATCTTAAAAAACACCAACAAAACTATGCCTCAAAAGAACATAATATGATTCCTAATGTTTCTCTTCCAGAATTTCAAAGGAAAGACAAGTGTGCATAACAGTATAGGACAGCTATGAAACTAGTATATGAATATGTATTTTGTGGGCTTTGNTCAAACCTGCATTTTGAGCTACGCTTCATTGGTAACTGCCTTGGAAATATCAATGCCACCACAGACTCCAACTGTGTTGTAATTTGATCTATTTCTTGAGACTGAAGTGGCATCCATATATCTGCTTTTGTTTCTTTTAATCAACTACTGCCTTCAAGAATTCCAAATATGAATGAAAACATAGTATATTTTTCCCTTTGAAAGATATGCAGAATTTGAAAGAAGCAAAATAGTCTTCAAAGTCTCAGGAGTTATCACTCAGTGTCTAAACATCAATAAAAGCATCAATTAAAAGTTTCTTCTCTTTATCTACTTAAGCAGAAGGGTGGAAATTAATTATTTTAGAAACAGCAAGTCACTATGGTAGAATATTTCTATTGATTAAATTTATTAGTCAATTTCTCAAAATCCCACCTGACTTTCTAAGACATTAGCTTTCAATTACATCAAGGAATGATCATACAAAAAGTGTGACTTTAGTGTTTTGTTTTTGTTCTAAGGATTGAACCCAATGCCTAGCACATGTGAGTGAGACAAGTGGTCTACCATGGGACCATANCTTCAATCCTCCTTTACTTTTTTCTTTTTTTACTGAGACAGGGTCTCACTAACTTGCACAGATTGTCCTTGAACTAGTCCTGTATCCCATACTCACCTTGACTAGGGTTGCTCCTANTTTAGTCTCCTGAGTGACTTGGGTTATATTCCTGCACCACCTGCCCCAGCCTATTTACTGGTTTTTGAAAGTTGGATTTTACATTATTCAAGCTATGCTTGAGTGGCAACAATGATATTTATGAAGTTAATGAGAGCCCAAATTAGACTCAGGCTGAAGACCAGGCAGCCATCCACTGATGTTGTGTGACCCATTGAAAGGGTACAGCTCCCCTGTTTCTCCTACTTAAGTCACTTTCATTTATCTTAAATGTATATTTATTGTTCAAATATTCACACACACACACACACACACACACACACACTTGCAGATGATATTATCTATGAAGCTTATAGTTTATCTCTGTTGAATTACTGACTGTAAGAACATTTTAATCTTCTTGTCCATATGTCCTATAGGGTTGGGATTTGTTATGAAGTCTACTTTTCAGAACTTAATGGCTCTTTTTCTAAGAGAAAAAGGACTTGGTTTAGTGATTTCTGTCACATACCAAAAAACTGTTCTTTCAGCAACAAACTTACCTCTGTTTACACCAAAGGGGATTGTATTCNGGTATCATGTTCTGGGACATAGGAATTTCTCACAGGTGAAACAGAGAAATCATCTTAAAGAAGAATCAAAGATGAATTCACCTTGCATCTTTGCTTTGAGCCAAGACTGAGGAAAAAAACTTGTAAACATCTTTTTAAAAGAAATGTCTTAAGTAAAGCTCAGAACTAAGAAAAAACAATGTTTCTATGAATCTTCTGCTTCCCATTATAGCTGTGTACCTTGCTTGTGCTACAGCAATAAAACCAACTTCATTATTGCCAGAAGTCTCCTGTTCATCCAAGTAACTGCTTTTCCTTCAAGAGACTCTTCATGTCTCACACTGATAAGCAGGCTGTAACAAAAATAAAGTCTAATAACTGGACCTCACCTACTTTTTCATTAAGGATATGTATATATTAGCCCAGGTGAAGAGAAAGTCATTCAAATTGGTTGTAATCAGGAGTTTTCAGTAACAGTGGATAAAATAAGCCATCTAAGACTCTTCTCAAGACAGAGTAGGAAGGCCAAAAAGCAGCAAAAAAAGAGAATAGTTTGTTTACTCCATTTAAAAATAGTTTATTCAGCAATGAATGAACTTATTTATTTCTTGGGTACTTACTGTATTAAGGTACAACCTGCTGGGCATAGAACAATGAACACAAAGATGACTGCCTTTGAGGTGTATATCCTTTCAACATGTAAGTCAAGTATTCAATATAGAGCTACATTGTTGTTATAGAAGAATGTTATCTTAAAATGTGAACATTTATACTTNCTTGGAGTCCTTGGACATTCTATACTTAACCAATTAGTATCATCTATATTTTTAGCTCAGGAAAAGGATGTCATAACTTTAAAAATATACAATCCTATTGAATATCACTATTCTTAGCTTGAGCCTCAAGTAAGGGTGCAAGAAAATAAAGCTCACACAGTATGTATTTCTCAGTAAGTTAGAACTAAAATATCATGTGTATAAAGATGAAAGATAAATGTCCCAAAAGATCACACAGTAGTACATTTGAATGCTAAGATAGAAGGGTATCCCAAAGAGAAGTTTCCAGCTCTCTGCTTCTTCCTCTACCTGGCTTCATTCTAGGTAAGGACAGAAAAGAAATCATATACTAGACTATCTGAGACTCTGAGCATGAGAAGACCCTTTCCTAAATAGAACCCAAGTTCTGATAAGCCTTAGTTTGCAAACTCTAGCAAAGCAGGTAGAATTACGTGGACTCAGGGAACATTCAACATCTCTTATATTAGTCTAACTTCTGTGTGCATAAAGTATGGTAAAATGTGTGTGTGTGTGTGTG
>LZPO01055665.1:0-17412 GCA_001675575.1 Neotoma lepida | reverse complement strand
GAGAGAGAGAGAGAGCACATAATTGTTTCCCAAAACACATGACTCTTGAGACCCATAAAGGTGGTTGTAGGAAGGACTGTGTACACACTTGGACCTTTCCATTGTATTTCCCAAACAATCTATATTGTTCACAAGAAGATCAATGGCACTCTTCTATTTAGCATGGACTATCCTCTTAAAAAAATATCATGGGATAGGGTAGTCATGGGCATATTTTATGACTTTTACTGCTTCGCCTCTCCAGATGCCCACTGAAGAGATATTTTGGCTCAGGTTCACCTATCAGGGCAGCATGAGCCCATGGGGACCCATGGAAGGTAGTAATGAGGGCTCCATTAACCACTTTCATTATTTCAGAAGGCCTAAGGGAATAACACGTTCACCAATAATAAAGCAGCTGAAGCTAAAGTGTCAAATTACTTTGCTTTGGGGCAGAGTCTTATCAATTTCAAGAGAAAACTGGTATTACCTCACGCTGCTGAGTGCCTCTGATTGGCAAGTCTGNATGCATCTAATTAATAAAGTGTGAAATAAAAACAAATGAATTGATTTGTTTGAAAAATTAAAATTTTTCAAAGCATAGAGTCCCAGACATAGAAGGAAAGCAGAAAGGACCGATCTACCTCAGGTGTTTGTCACTCTAATATCTCTACTAGTAATGGTGTTAACAACACAAAACTAAAAGCTACACTGATGTACTGAGTTCAGGTGTAGGTCTAAGCAGTATGCAGACGCTATATTTTTCTATCATCATGTAGTAATATTAGGCAGGAACAATTATGTGCCCAAACTTAGATTCTCAACTATGAAATGAAGATTCCGACACAGAGAGCCAGCAAAGTATCATAGACGTGAAAACTCTTNGGTTAAGGCGCCATTTTATATTCTAACAAAGAGAGCATAGTGGCATTCTCATCTGTAAAACCCAGGGCATTTCTTCAAGCTTTTTGTTAAGATTGAAGAANCTCATTTGAGTAGCTTTCTAGAGCAATATTTAAAATAAAGTCAGTATTGGTAACTGACTTAAACTACCAGCTTTTTTTTCCTCCCTTGAACACACATCAAAATCCTGAGGCCACTCTTTCCACTTAAATCAAACATGAAGTAAACATAATTGCAAAAATGACATCATCTATCAATAGGCTAAGAATTCAATGCTCTGCCTAAAATTAAGCTGCTAGCTCGAATCCAACGTGTCAGGGCACATCAAGTTTAGGCAAAGGACACCAGGCACCTGAGAACTACCAGGGACATTTTCTGAGTCTTTTCCTTTTTTAAGTCTTTAGAAATACTCCTGAGAGACTGGTAATGCACTACTAAATCTGTGTGCATAGACACAAACTTTTTAAACTATAATATCCACATGACACCTACATTCTGAGGACAAGCATACTGGTAGATAATATAGCTGTGTCTTGGTAAAAAAAACTCATAGGTTGTGGAGGAGAGTAAATCCACAAGAGCTTTGGCGTATACACCTCTACATAAAGTAAGAGAGAGCCATTGTTTATTTCCCCACTATTTAAGAGTTAATGAGAGATTTGCACCTGTACAGCTGTTGTGGACTGAAGCTTGCTTGTGGAGTGAATGTGTTTCCTGCTTGAGACAGTTGTAAATGCCTTGAGTAAAAACACAAGGACTGCTAATGGATAGGTTTATTTTAACGCATGCCATCTGCTATCAATCATAGAGAAGTATAGGAAGCAAGTTTGGCTGGGCTCCCTCCTTGTGAGCCTGATAAAGACAGGGCTCCAGGACTTGGGAACATTGAGTCCTCCAGAGAATAAAACATCAAACCTACTCAGCAGCTCCACTAACAATAATAAAAATGCCTCTGCCTAAAGGTGACATTCTGAATTTACGATTATTTGTGTCTATAAAGTGTATTCTTTGGCTCCTGACTCATTCTGACTGTCTCACTCCGAGAACAATACATTAANCCTGCCTGAAGTAAATGGAAATCCTATCCTTTTATTAAACCAGCAGCCTGTACCTGAGCTGATCTAATGCCCTGTAGAATAGCAGGAAGATTTTCAGCTTTGTTCTGTGCCTTTTAAAGACTTTGTAAGAAAACTACAAATGAGGTGTATGTTAATATCCTAAGGGATATACATGATGTGGGCAGGTTTATGCTTCCTAGAAGACAAAACAAAACAAAATGTCAATTTGAACTAGTCTATTATGACAATACAATTGCAAAATTCCNTATTGCAGATATGTCACAGTAAAGCAGAGAACTGGCCACTCAGGATGGTATTCCTTATGCCGTGCGGACCAAGCATGTTTTCACTGGGATGGACATTTCCTCAGAAATCTTCCTGCTGTGGAATCATAACCAATATTGCTTTTGAAAAGTGGATCCATAGTATTCCCTAAAAAATGCCTAGCCTGACTTGCTAAAATACTGCCTGCTGAAGTCCTTGGTGAAAAAAAAAATGAGTTGTGGTGGCCCTGGAAACTTCTACAGCTTATAATGGTTGATTCTGCCTCAAAATTGCAACTTTACCTAATTCTACGGCTAGCCTAGGAAAGCGAGTTGTGAGTGTTTAGGGAAAACCCACCTGGCCGCAAACTCATGAGTCTAATTAAAGTTAATAGAGAAATTGAAAGAGGAAAACATTGGCTCAGTGGAGTCAGAAGAAACATATACGGCAATAGAAGTTTGAGGCAAGAACATTTTTATGTTGGTATTTATTGGAAATATTTCCTCCTAAATACATGAATGAGGAAATACTTTACTTATAATATGTAATGTGAATCCCACTATAAGTCAAGAAATGATTTACACTTTTGTGTTAAAAATATTGTCTCAGGATAAATGGTAAAGAGTAGGAAAGGTGTAAGCATAGGAAACAGTAGCATGTTTACTGTCTATCAACACTTGTCCAGGCTCCATGACATTAATAAACTACTACCCTACATTCATACAGAAGCTGTGTGAGANATTCAGTATGACTTCCAAGCAATTGCACAGTGACAGAGAAAGATTCTTGGAAATAGTAAATACATCAAGAGATTAAAAAATAGGAAAAGCAACAAGGACAGTTAGTCAGAAAGCCTGGTTAGGAGGCCTTGGTGTATTTCCTTAAAAATAAAAGAGATAAAACGCATGTAGGTTGTTATAGTTCAGATTCAGAAATATTTTAAAAACCCACTGAGACTTCATTATATTTTCTAGCACATTATAGGATCAAATATTGAGACAGGTTATAAAGCATCCTTGTATCAGAAGGAAGCATTAGCAAGGGCTTCAGTGCTATGGCAAAGGGTTAAAAACAAAGAGGTCTATGCTGACCATGCAAGCAATGTGTAGAGAGGTGTGTGAAGGAGGCTAGAAGCAGAGCATGGCTAATTGAAATGTACCTGCCTCATCTAAGAAAGCAGTACTTTCCAGCATAAGCAGATTATCACCACAAGAGACAGGCTCATTAGCTTTACTAGATCCCAGACTGTCAAGAGAAGCCAGAAACCTGCCCAAGTAATGCCACTTAACTTGGCAGAAATCTTCAAGGTCAAACTAAACACTCCTGTGTTCTAGAATAGGATAGCCATGTTGTCCCTGGCTGTTCCACAGTGCATGCCACAGAGAAACACAGGTCTATAATTCTGGGAATTCTGAGACTATGCCTACAAATGCTACCAATAGTTCTTGTGTTACTTTGGAAATTTCNTCTATGTGGTAGCACCATGTCTCTCTGCTGATTTTCTAAACTGCTTTGGAAGAGTTGGTCTGTTTCTGGGTTTTCTTCTGTTAGCACCAGATTTCCAATCCCTGACAAATAATTCAGTAGCACAGTAATGAGAAGCCTACTGCGATGAGACCTGGGCTGTTCTGATTAGGCATCAGTGGTCATATCAAAAGGAGAAACACCGGAAGATTAGCACAGTGATTTGTTTCTCTAAACCTGCATCACTTAATCTCTTTTCTTAAGAAAGCAATGGCCCATGAATATAGTAAAAGAATTAAAACCACATTTATGAAGTGACTCCTAAAGATTTTAATGTTTTTAATAAAAAAGGATGGATCATTAAAATACAGCTAATAAATATTATTCAGAACTCATTCATTACCTTCAATAGTCCCTACTTAGGATTATAAATGCTCACTGTCTGAATTCTAAGAAGGTAGATATTGTATGAAGTTTTCACAGTTAATATTTGCAACATGAGATTTACTCATTGGGAAAAGAAAGAGTTTAAAAGATAATAAATCTATTCTTATGTTTCAAAAGCTCTCATTTTTATCATACCATTTAAGGAAATATCCACATGAATTATTTAAATATAGCTACCAATTCTAACTATATATACTTCTATACCATTAAGAAAGTGTTCCAAAAGCATTATGCATTTATTANTTCAGCCAACAAATATTTATTGAATTTTTACAAGGTTTTACACTGGGTGCAGAAGAATATCCTATTAAAGAAACCCTATACCACTGAATTAGAAATCATTTTTGTTGTTTTATTTTCCCTTGAATCTTTTTTATTAAGTAGTTTTTAATTCAGCTACCTGTGTTAAAAGTCTGATGCACAAACAGCAACAAGTTGAAGACAAGCGCTCTTACTATATATCCACACAGGCCAGATACAGTTTAAAAGGTATATGGCCATTGCTAATGTCATATCAACTATTTTGA
The DNA here is from genome assembly GCA_001675575.1 of Neotoma lepida. Classification (NCBI taxonomy): domain Eukaryota; kingdom Metazoa; phylum Chordata; class Mammalia; order Rodentia; family Cricetidae; genus Neotoma; species Neotoma lepida. The sequence continues at coordinate 12,770 of LZPO01055665.1, read as the reverse complement.
ATTCATAAGAACAAGTAAGTAACATAGTTAAGAGTCTTGTTTCCATTTGACAAATGTGCAAAAAAAAAACTGTTTAGCAACAAGGAAAGCAGGGAGATGTCTATGAAAGACATCAGATTGAATATAAACTCTTTGGCCCTCCCTACCTCAAAGGTTTTATATAAAATGATTTGACACAATCCCTAATATGCCATCCCTATAACGCAGTACATATCAAATCGATGACCTAAATATAAACAAAGAAAGGATAGCACTAATAATTTAGTGCGATCCATCGAACTGAAACAGCCTTTGGCTTAGGACTTGTTCTGAGATATAATATAATAACCTTAATAGGAAGGTCAAGAAAAGAGTTGGGAAGTTTCTGAGTCCTCTGTCCTGTCTATGGTTTCTCTATCTCATGTCTGAGTTGTGGTTTCTATTGCTATAATAAGACACCATGACTAAAGCAATTTGGGAAAGAGAATTAATTTCAGCTTACAGCTCTCAGGCCATATCTATCACTGAGGGAAGTCAGGGAAGGAACTCAAGGTAGAAACTTGGAGACAAAAACTGAAGCAGACATCATGGAGGAACACTGCTTATGGCTTATTCCCCATGGCTTGCTCAGCCTGCTTTCTTAGACACCCCTGGACCACCTGCATGGCACCATGTATAATGAGGCATCATCCCACATCAATCATTAATCAATAAAATACCCCACAGGCTTGCCCACAGATCAATCTCCCGTGGGTATTGTTTCAGTTGAAGTTCCATTTTCTCAAATGACTCCAGCCTGCATCAAGTTAGCCAAAAACTACCTAGGTCAGTTTACCCCTTGTCAACTTGGCATCCAAACATATTACTGTTAACTCATAGCATTTCTTCTCTTATTGCCAAGATCTCATATTAATATTAATGTTAAAATGTAAAAGACATGCCAACTTTTAAAAGTCCCACAGTCTTTAAAAATTCAAACACTTCAAAGCTCAATTTCTTTAAAATACCCAAACTTTCTTTAAAAGTTCAAAGTCTCTCAACTGTGAGCTCATATAAAATCAAAATTAAGTTACATATTTTCTCATTTCAAGAGGAAAGACTCAGGGCAAAGTTACATTCAAATTAAAGAAAAGCCAAAGTNCAACAGTGTAGAGCTCAGTGAGACTTCTGGAATTCCTATCTACTGAGGCCCAAAAGACTTGGGCAGATCCACCTCTCTGGCTCTGCCACCCACAGCACACATAGCTTCTCTCGTAGGCTCAGGCCAGCCCCACTCCACACCTGCTGCTGTCTTCAGTGGTGTCCCATGCTACTGACATCTCCAAAATGCGGGGTTCCTGCTTCACCTGGGCTGCACCTTCAAAAATAGGTTCTACTGAACTCTCTTCATGGACCGTGACACTGTCACAAGCCTCAACTTCTTTCAAGCCCCCTTCAGTTCTGGAGCTTCTACTGTATCTGAAGTTGTAGCTTCGCNAACAGCCTCTCCTGACCTCCAACAGTGCCAAGCCCCTTCATGCCAGTACCATCTGGGGGACTTTTGCACAATACCAAATTCAGCTACTAGCACAGCCTTCAGCCTTGGTCACCTCTGCACTACAGCTTGAGTGCTGACCCTGAAGAATCACTTCATGGAAGACTGTTCCTTAATTCTGATCTCATCTTACCGCTGATTCTTCTTTCCCAGCTGACCAGTAGCAATTTTCCCAGCAAAGCAAAAGTTTCACTTTAGTAATTCTTAGTTCAAAATATCGGATGGCCCTCTAGAGTCTTTAAGGGATTCCCACACTTCTATCTAAAACTTCACAGCCAGGCCTCCGTTCTCCACACTGCTCTCCAAATTATCTTCTAAGTTCCCACAACAGCTCATTAAACTCTGAACGTTTGGTGGCTTTTCCAGCCCAAAGTTCCAAAGTCCCTCCACAGATANCTTCAGAATGTGGTCAGGTTTGTCACAGCAATATTGCACTCAGGAACGTGGTACCNATTTCTACCTTAGTTGGAGGTTTCTCTTGTGATAAAACAACATGACTAAAAGCAACTTGGGGAAGAAAGGGTTCATTTCAGTTTACAACTCTCAAGTCCCATTCCATCACTGAGGGAAGTTAGGGCAGGAACTGAAGGCAGGAACCTGGAGGTAGGCACTGAAACAGAAACCATAGAAGAGCACTGCTTTTGGCTTAATCCCCATGGCTTACTTGGCTTGCTTTCTTATACACCCCAGGACTACTTATCCAGGCTGCACTGCCCACGAAGGGATGGGGCCTCCTACATAAATCATTAATCGAGAAAATGCCCAACAGACCAATCTGCTGTGGGCATTTTCTTAACTGAGTTTTCCTCTTCTCAGATGACTCCAGTTTATGACAAGTTGATACAAACTAAGGCCATCATGTTTTAAACTTCAGCATCTTAGCTATATTTTGTGGCATGTAAACCTAAAACCAATTCCAAAGTAAAGATATACCATCTTAAAGCTCTCACATTATTTTGCTAAACTGTCACTGAGAAAGATTGTGTTAATTCATTCTGCCACCAGGGTAGGTTGTCTATTTCTAATTAACACAGTCTACATCAATATAATAGGCTGTCCATCACTATAGATTTCACAGTACTTCCTAGTGAGCAACAAAAGAGTGAGTGCCACCTTCATTCAGCTCTGGCTTTCTCAGTCAATTGAGTATGCATGAAAGCTTAAAACTAGGCACTCTGCCCACACCCTATACACACATATTTGAACACACACAATCCCCACGGTCATACATGTAAGATGAACTTTCTGATGACAGCCCACAGACTCCCACTGACACCGACAATCTAAGAATGGAGTACTTTCCTGAGACTGTTGGTCCTCAGCCAGCTGTCAAGAGGCAGTGGAAGCTAGAGTGAGTGTTCAAGCTATCCTGCCTGGTTGAGAAAACAGTTTCTGAGATGNTAGAAGTGTTCTATGGTGTAGATGGAAGACTCTTTTCCTTTATCTCCTGGAGAAAGAAAACTGTTGCCAGGAAATGAGGTATTTTCAAACCCCTACAACAACTGGAAGAGAAATGTGCTAGTTTTGCCAGCTAGCACAAGGAACTCGGCCTCCTGTCAAAAGGCTCTGTGTCCAACCCAGNACTGGATTCACTTTAACAAAAATTCCCCTCTTCAGCCACCTAAGTGCCTGTTGAATTAGGCACAAGGCCAAGGTGGGATACGAACAGTCACTCAAGCGAAATGTCCGTTTTCATTTGGATCTCCGCGGCCCTTTCTCATGTCATGGGGAAAATATGCTTCCTCTGCTTGGATGTTTTTAGGACTCCTCGGTTTGAGGAGGAAGTCAGATCGGCTGCTCTGAAGGCGTCCATAGGAGGCAAAGCCACAGCATCGCACAGTCAGAACCAGGCTGTCCCTGTCTTTAAGAAAAAAGAAAAAGCTAAATTATTCCTCGCCCACTCCTACTCATGGTTTTGATGTTGAAAGAAACCTGTTGTGGTTTAAATGACTCGGTCAGTTCTTCTGGGATTTTCCAAAGTTTCCTATAAAAAGAAATCTGTGGGAAATGAATGATTGCATAATCACTAACATATGTCAATTTCACTAAATCTGTTATCTTCTTGGTGTGTTTTGAATTGTACTGTCCTATCTTGAATTGCTATCACCTAATAGTTCTGTCTTTTAAGTAGCGATATACATCAGCAAAAAAGAAAAAAGAAAAAAAAGAAAAGAAAAAAGTAAAAAAAAAAAAAAAAGGCCAAGAAGTTGTTTTTCTCATTTTTGTGTTTGTTTGTTTTGTGTATTTTACATAGCAAATTAGAAAGACAGGATGATGTATGATGGGAAAAGAGATAATTACCCAGGTAATATAGTGCAAGAATGAAAACGCCATCCTCCAGGTAATCTGCACTGCATACCTTTAATGATGTTATATCTGGGCTGACTGTGAAGGTGTAGCTCTGGGTGCTTACCTAAATTATTTGCATCTTCTATGCANAGGTGCCACAAAGTTTGCTCAATTTTATCTAAACTAGTAATACAACTGAACCTCAAAATTATTATTATTATTATTATTATTATTATTATTATTATTATTATTATTATTTACTAAAGAAAAGCTAGAGGTAAAATTTAGAGACAGTTTGATAGTGGATGATGTTCATTAATAAGGCTGAGGATTACTGAGGCATAATCTTTACTTCTTTAAATGACTTGTAAGATTTCAGAAGTGGGGAAAGATCCTCAGGGTTATAACTTGCCAGCTGCTTCCATAGCCTAACAATAATAGAAATAAAAAGCAAATCATCATAACTTTTCAGTCTTCTTTGACATTTCTACCTTTGGTGCGAAGGGGAAGAGTCCTGTAGGCTCCACTGGTTGGGAAGATGAGCATGAGTGAACACCCTGTAAACCAAGGCTCCACACCTCACCCAGACGGACTAAGGTTCATTTGCCCTCAACTNTGGCTGCATATTTAAATTGCCTGGAGAACTATAAAAGGGCACATAAATCAGGCCATAGGCATGAAGACAGGCATGGATGCTTTATAAACGGCCCTTGAAACTCCAGCTTGAATCGGGAGTAATTTGTATTTCCCTCTGCTTCTAGGCTAGGACTTCCCTGCTTACATGGAACAACGTATTTCAAATAGACTATCTTGATAATAGACNGGGCTATGATGGTTTTTATTTTATTTATTTCTTTTGCTACTGTTCTATCATGGGGCCTAATATACTTGAATTATGGCANAAATGATACATATTTACTGAATAAACAGATAATTATAAGGCAACTTTTTAAGAAAGGAATGATATAATGATAAATACATCACAAGGGGGAAATTTAGCCTAGAATATTATTATTCAGAGAATACTCAATGAAAATCTCNGTCATGAAAACTTTACGAACTTTGCTTTATGAAGAGAGAACCTGGAAGAATGAAATTTGAAAAGCCTGACAATAAACAGTTTTTTCTATTTTTATTATTTAAATTTTTTATTCTTTTTACATACCAACCACAGACGCCCTCTCATCTCTCCTCCTGTTCCCCCCGTCCCACCTCCCACGCCTCCCCCCATACCCTCCACCAAAAACAATGAATATTTTTTCAAATGAGAGGGCTCAATTCTGTTTCTTTCACCCGGCCCTCCACTTCCACACTTAGGTCAATAAGAATAGCTGCTCAATGGTTGAAAGACTCAAGAGCACAGCAAAAGCCAAGTAGCTTAATAAACAAANTTTCTGTTCACAAATAAATGAAGGAAGCAGCCAGCAGCTAACAAATATTCAAGGTAATAACTCACATTTCAATAACAACTTTATTTTATGAGAAAGTTTCTGGTTTGGGAGATTAATAAAAAACACAATAACAACATATCCTGATTCCCACATGAAATTATGTATCATGTACTCATGTATAAAATGGTGATTTGCTGTCGCTGTGCAGTCACGGTATAGTTAAGAAGACTTGTGTCTTGCTGAAGTTTTCATATCTTATTTGTAGCATAGAAATCATTTGAAGTCAAAATTGCCCTTGAAATTCTTTTAATGTATCTCAGTAAGAATAGCAGAGTNAGATTTTCTTTTATAGCTATGGAAAGAAGCATTTTCTCTATGATTACACATTATATTAAGCAGCCTGACTTCTTTGGGGACTATATTAAATATCCAAAACAAACCATAAAAACTAGACACACACTCAGCTGGACAAAATGTCCAAACCAACATGAAAAGTAGGAGCACAGCAAGAATTGAAATCAAGAGGCATTTATTTGGTGTTTCCTATTTCTCTCTACCTCTCTCNTTTCTCCCATCTCTTGGTTGTATTCTGCAGGGAATATAGTGTAATATAAGTTAAATTCATCTCAGATAAAAGGAACTATACTCATTTGATCATTGTTCACTGAGACAAAGCTCACAAGTTGCATAATAACACACTTGTAGTGCTCTAGATTTCTTAAATTTTTGAAAATGTACTAATGGATTCAGAGAGAGAAAGGTTTTGTTTTAAAATAACAGAAGGATTTCAAGAGAGAGCATATGTGGTGGTACAGGGTAAATATACAAACACATCTCAATAATCTAGAGTTGGGGGCTGCAAACAAAAACTACATTAAAAACAACAAATACAAAGTTGTATGCTTGGATACCAAAAATCAGTTAGCTCAGAGCAGAAAAATAACTAAATTTACATTGAATGAAGACCCTGGATTGACCAGCCCTGGTGCTGTGGATGTCTGAAGGGAGTAAGAGACTAGTGAGAAACAGCTTATTTCAGATTGGGAAAATATTTTTTAGGGTTGTTTTTAAGATTCATTTTAGTTTAGTTTAGTTTTGTATGTGTGCAACTTTCTTGGAGATAGTAACATACCCCTCCAAAGCTAACTGTACTTTACACATATTTGAAGGCCAGGCAGGGATGTCCCTCACATACCTGAAGTGCCATCTCTATTCTCTACCATTATCAACTTAGTGAAACTCCTGCCATTCAAGAATTGGCAACAACCTATTTCTTGAAATGAAATTCATCTATATTCAAAACAGTTCTGACTAAAGGTAAAGACATATTTTCCTAAGCAATCAAATATTCTTATCATTGTTATCATTATAAACAACAATTCAATCAAAACATTATACAACTCACAAACATAAGTCATTTAAGTCATTCTAAATTTAAATTTTCTAGTCATCTTTTAAAAACCCAAAAAGAAACAAGGAAATTGATTGTGATAATCTATTTTATTTTATGCAATGTAGCTAAATTCTTACGAACTCAGTGTATAACCAACATGATGCTCTGCATTCTTGCATAAATGATAGATGATTTAAGAGTATGATCGTTCTGTGGGTTGTGAAAGTGAAGCAGTCGTTATTCTCACAGAGGTGTTAAGAAGAAAATAGAATAAAGAGTGCAATTCTCAGAGAGGTCAGGGCAGAATGGGGAAATGAGGGCTGGGAGCCAGGACAACCTCAGGGAACTTTTGAAATGTGTATATAAAAAGAAAATTATGTGCAATTTAAAAAAAATCCCCAGACAATTTGGAAGTCACCCTCATTCATTTCCCAATTTAAGAGTCACAGTGGAGAAGAAGATCCTTCCAGTGAGAACGGATAACCATTAAAGATTCTCCTACTCCCAGTCTCTCTTATTACATGATATAGGAGCCTGGCATCCTCCCAGCTCTCCCCTAAATCATCACACATCATGTAACAGTCATTTTTCCAAATAAAGGTGAAAGACTACATTCTTAAAGTCCATTTTAGCTAAATACATCCCTCTTGGTCCAGTGTCTAAATTCTATCTAGATTAATGATCCAGTCTTCTAACTATGAGACAAATCTCTCTCTCTCTCTCTCTCTCTCTCTCTCTCTCTCTCTTTCTCTCTCTCTCATCTATCATCTATCTCCTATCTGTCTCTCTATCTGTCTCTTATCTGTCTCTCTGTCTCTGTCTCTCTGTCTTCTCTGTGTCTGTTTCTCTCTCTCTCTGCCTCTCTCTCTCTCTAAATTATCTTAATTTATATTTTTAACCATTGGTTTGAAGTAGAGGACTGGACTATTAACATTAAATTATGGAAAACCAAAATTATACATGGATGAATAGGCATAGCTTTGTGTGACTTGAATTTGCTTTCCCACCCCATTTTGTCTCCCATGGTAGTAGGTGTTGTCATGACTGGGGAAGTATTCCTGTAAGTTGATCGATAGCCTGTGGATTCGTATACTAACATTATCTTCAGTCTTCTGACTTTATCTCTCTCTTTCATGTTGACATTGTAGAAACAGTAATCTACACATTTCAGGATTGTTCTGTTAACAGGTTGAGACATTATTTAATGAATATGTTTTCAAAATGTTTTGAATAAAATAGTAAAAATCTCTAAAAGGCTTTGTTTTAAATTTTAGATGTTCATTTTCAGATGACAAGCAAACAACAGTGACACTATGTTCTTGGGTGGTTTTTATGTTTTTTTCATTAACATGAGAATTCCTTAATTTGTAGATTAAGAGTTTAGTGGCACACACTAGTTTTTATGGCTTTAATGCTTTAATTATTTCAAATACGAATTTAAAATTCAGACACCTAGTNTTATTTAAGTGAGNTCAGGTTTTTGTGGTTTAATAAAAACATCTGTTTTGGTTTTTCAACCACAAAAGTGCATTTAATCTGTTCTTCCTTTGGTTGAACTTTTCACATCTGCTCGGCTCGATTCCCATAAGCTAAAGACCAGGTCTTTTCCCAAAGTAGGAAGTCTACCTGCACAACTGTTGTTCTAGCTCANAGGGTCTGTTTTCTATACCAGCTGAGGNTTTCAAAAGAATAACGAAAATAAACTCCCTACCCATAATGCACTGCNTATGTCTTTTGGCTTACATATCACAGTGTGGTCATTTTATGAAGGCAGCACCACCTGGAATTTTGAAATAAGACAGAAAATAGTCAGATAACACATATTCAGGTACTTCCTTCATCTACCAAGTTTTTTAATCATGGAAAAGGAATATATTCTATTAAGTTAATTGCTTGTGAAAAAGTTATACCAAGGGTGGGCAGTGGCTTAGAGACCTCTGTGGTTTGTTTTGGACACGCATCTAATACTTATCTGAGTCCCCTGGGTCCTGAAAAGTAGGCCGGAAATGTTGCAAGGACAATATTACCTCATGATTTTCCACAATTGTTTGCTGCTCCTGAGACCTCAGCTTGATTTCTTCTCCTGTTTATGAGCAGTACTAAGAAACAGCTAAAATCAGAGAGTCTGAAACAAAAAGAAACCATTTTTTTCTTCATTCCTGAAAAAGTTATTGAATAAGATGAATGCCTCAGTATCTGTTTCTCCCAAGTGGACGAATTAACTCTTGTTATNAGTATTTACACGAGATTGAACAAAGATGAGTGTTTTGTCTTTGTTTAGACAAGATGTAATTGATATCAAGTTGGTATAATTATTTTATTTTAGAAATTTATTTTGAATATGTGAGATGTATATAATTATATATTTTTCTGATACATGATTATATAATTATATTTGGTCCTATTTATAGGACAGGGTAACATGGCAACCTGCAATTATTAGGTGTTCAACCCATGTTTGGTGAATGAAGCTTAATGAGGTAATATAGTGGGAGAGCCTGGTACACTACCTTTGTCTATGCAAACAAGATGAGTCCGTGATTTGAATAATTTCCTAGAGTCTTATGTAAATAGGAGCTATCAAAGGAGGTGATTCAACTTAACTCATAAAATGTTTGTCTAATATACATATGTGATAGCTACAGTGAGAAATNTAAGGATCAAGAAGAGTTTTCAAGGTTGAAATATAAGATAACTGTGAAAATTGTGAAGCATGCCTTGAAAAATAATAGCTAAACACTGTTAGAGTGAAAATAACATTCAAGATATTTCTTAAGTGAGTCATCAAAATATTAAAATTTGGGGAATTTTGAAAGAGAATGTTTAAAATAAAAGGCAAGCAAGAAAGTAATTGATAAGCAAGTAAAATTATGTCTAGAAAGTAATAGGAGAATCAGAAAGTAAGGGAAAGTAAGATCAGGGCCATGTTACAAAGCACNCTGAGTGCCAGGTAGAAGGNTGTGGATATAACATGAACAATGTGACAACCTAGATTTTGCAACTGAGCTTTCCAAAATGTGACATTCAAATGCTTATCACAGAGCTAGATCATCACAGAGCTAGATCATCTGTAGCCTATTTGGAGCAAAGAATTAACCCCCATTGCAGAATTTGGTACAACACATTTAAGGATGTTCTCAGATACATGTTCTCCCTTTAGCTACTGCTTAAAATAAGTCATGATGAACAGGGAAGTGGGTATCTAATTGTCTGAGTCTTAGGTTCATTGCCGGTCTTGATAAATCACAAAGGGTTTTGTGGAGATCATATCAAAGCATACATATTCTTTTGAAAAGAAAAGGAAATTCTAAGAAATAAAAGTAAGAAAACCATTTGTGAACTTNTGTATGCCTACATACTCAAAATGAAATGCTATTAAGATTTTTGGGACTTTTGGCAATTGTACAACTACAGATATGAACCCTTGGTCAAATAATAGTAAGCATNGAGTTTTAAGAATGGCAAGAAAAAAATGGTATAAAATGAAAAATGTTTTCAGGATTTGGAATCTTAGCACTTTGATAACTATCTTTTTCAATTTGATTACTGAGTCATAAAAACACTATATAAATATTAACTGAGAAAAGCTCTACCTGCATTATCTCTAGGGCTGAAAATAAGCATGGTAATATGGTAAAAAAATTTAAAATTATATTTTTATCATGAAGTCATGTATGACAAATCTATAAATACACTCACTGGTGATGTGAGAAATATGAATGTGTTTGTGTAAAAAACAAATACAGAGAGAAGAAAACCTTTACTAGTTCTGTGACTCTAAGGTTTTATATATATATATATATATATATATATGTACATATATATATATTATTGGGACATGTTATAAGAATTGAAACTGGGATTCAAAAATAAAATCAGATTTAGTATGCCTCAAACGCCTCAATTTTGTGCTATCTTCTTTCCTCCAGCCTGACCACATTCTAATATTGCCTGTCATCTCTTGAAGACTACGAAGTGCACTCATGATTCCTTCCTCATGTTCAGCCCAATGTAACAACACACAAGTTTACTCTTGAAGAGTTTTTCATCACCAATTTAGTGACCAAGTCTACCCACTAACCCAAGGCACTTTAATCCCATGTTTACAAATAAAACAACAGAAATGGCATATTGTCTGATCATTTTACCTTTTTCTCCCTTTCTCCAATTCGTTTCTGTGCAGCCAGCAGTTGGGTATGACTTTGTCATGGCCCCATCCAGCTCAGTCTTATCATATGTCTCTTGCAATCTTTCTCATTGTGTTGGATTTTTTTCTCTAGCATTTAGCTACATGTGGAATCAAATTAAGTTCAATCACTATAATATGGGTTCAAAATAGTTGATGAATGATAAATGAAGTAATTTCAAGTATAGAGATTTCAGTTACCTCATTCTCACTCTCATAGACAAAACAGTTTCACATGAAAAATGAAACATTCTACTCTATAAGATGTTATTTTTCCATATCCATAGAGTGAGGACTCACTTCAATGGAGTCTGGAGTAGGTGGACTTGATTATGAACTCGAGAAACAAAAGCTGAAAGCCAGCCTTGAAAATTTAATTCATAAACTAAAATGCCATCAGTTTTGCAACTTTCCTTTAAAAACCTTCCTTTTGTCTCCCTTAGTGTGGCTAGCAACATGGCTCAGTGAATGGATGAGCTTGCCCCCAAGCCTGATGATGTGAACTAAATCATCAAGTCCTACATGGTAAAAGCAGATTATCATCTGACCTTCACATACATGCTATAGCAAGAAGCCACACACACATACATATGCATTCACACACACAAGTGTAAATGTTGTTCTATATATTGGTCACAATGTTTCAAAAAGAATCCCTGGTTCTCAACCATTTTCTGATTGGATCTAAGGTCTTCTCTTTATAAGGAACTCATACTTGGCACTGTTAAAGGAAAAGATCCTGTGTCTAGAAAGATATCTTAGTTAAGGTATCTATTGCTGTGAAGAGACACCATGACCATAGCAACCATGACCATAGGAACTCTTATAAAGGAAAACATTTAATTGGGGCTGTCTTACAATTTTAGAGGTTTAGTCCATTATCATCATGGTAGGAAGCAAGGCAGCATGCAGGCAGACCTGGTGCTGCAAAAGGAGCTGAGAGTTCTACATCTTGATCTGCAGGCAACAGGAAGTGAACTGTTTTTACACTGAGTGTAGTTTAAGCATAGGAGACATAAAAGCCCACACCCACAGTGACTTACTTCCTCCCACAAGGCCACACCTATTCCAACAAAGCCACAGCTCCTAATAGTGCCACTACCTTTGGTGCCATTTTTCTTTCAAACCACTACAATAGATCATAGGCCCTAGGAAAGAACCCAATACTATTATTTGGCTAAATGGACATAGCGTTAAAACAACTCTCAATGACTTATTAGTATACCCATAGATCAGAGCATCTCTTAACCCTCATCAGAGAAGCATCTCATTACAGTAGTTAGGAATTCACATAGAGACCCCCTCTGCCAATGCACAGAAAATAAAAGACTCTGAAGTGATGAGGTCTACATGAGGCATATGTATCATACATATCTTATCCCTCCTCCCAGGGCTCGGGGATCTTCCCAGAATATGGGAAGAAGACTGTAGCAGCCAGAGGTTATAGATAACATCAAGATAAGTGTTTTCCTGACAAGGTAGGGCATTTGTGCATATGAAGTTACAGTGATTGTAATGGAGTATATAAGACCTGTGCACACTCAATTCATACAAAATTCCAGTACAGAAGGGGAAAGTAGACAGGAAATCCTACCATTACCTGAGGAGTTATTGCCATTTGACAGTTGCTCNGAAAAGGAAAGTCAGTTTTCTTGAATGCTGAGGCTCCTTGGTAAGTCAACCACAGGCCAGGGTAGACCCCACTATTTGGAACAACTGGACATTACTGGGATAGAGGGGAATCTCAAAATTGGGTGGAAAGGGCAAGAGGGTGGCTACGGGGCAATTGGGGGAAGGGGAAAATAAAAATCAAAGTACATGGTATGAAATTTTCAAGGAACGAAAATATTGTTTAAAAACAAAAAGCAAAACAAACAATCAAACAAAAAACCCAGGTTCTCGCCTGAGCTCAAAACAGGCCTGTGAAGGAGGTTCTCTGGACTCGATTCTTAATTTCTGTGGCAGAACTTCACCGTGTTTTTCCATCTCATGATTAAA
>LZPO01055664.1:34312-46307 GCA_001675575.1 Neotoma lepida | reverse complement strand
AAACCACAAGCAAACTCAGAGGGGAGTGGTTCCACCCTGCCACTGAGGCATTCTTTTCAGAGATCAAAATAAGGAAAGCCAAATCTTGGCTGTTATGNAAAAGAGTTTCAGGATGAGACAACATGAAGTAGGGTTTATTGAAAGAGATTACGATGAAGATTTCAAACACGGGAGTGAAGAGAGATGGGTGCTCATAAGACACACCCAGGATAAGTGTGGACATCCCACAGAAGATCCTTGCCCTTAGACATCCTTCCAGTGTGCATATATAAGACCCTGTGACTCTCTAAGTTGCGTTGTTCAGAGTGTAATTGCCAATAAGGTTTAAAGATTAAAGAATTCCCCCTTGTAAACAGTTTGTTTAGATCAGGCTGCCCCTTACTGTGAGTTAGTTACTCCATGTTGTATAACATAGCTGTCTTCCAGGTGGTACCTTGTGTTGAGAGACTCATTTGTAAGCAGNTTTTGACTCTGTNTTGAGGATGGAAGATGACTGCGCACCNGNGCAGACACATGAACAGCATCATCTGTCTGGCACCNTCTATACAGCATAGACTGATAAATGATTTATTCCTGGGAGTAGACATGGGTCACCTACAGATTTATAGGAGTAAACTGACACTACAGGGGCCTATGAGTATACTAAAATCTCATCAAGAAAGGCAGGNCTAAGAACTTACTACAGAAGAACAAGGAAAGGNTGTAACTCCCTCACCTGGACCCCATGAATAGNTGGAAACCTAGAACTGTGNTGGCAACATTCCCCACCAACCTATCATCTGACCACCCAGTGTTAGTGTTGAAACCTGACAGACGAAGAACTCCCACTGATCCCACAGCTTTCAGCTCAGCTAATTCCCTGCCATTGACCTGGGCTATTCAAATTGCCATTTANCCATCTGTGATGGCTAATATTAGTTGTCGACTTGACACACCTGTAAAGANGGAACCCCAACTGAAAAATCGCTTGGATCAGACTGGCCAGTGGGCATGAACGTGAGGCATTTCCTGNACTGTTAGTTTATGCAGAAGAGCCCAGCCCTCTGTGGAAGGCACCACCCCTAGGCAAGTAGGCTTAGCCTGTTAAAGACAGGTAGTGGAAAGTGAGCCTGGCAGCAATCCAGGAAGCAGCATTCCTCCTTGGTTTCTGCTTCAAGCTCCTGCCTTGAGTTGCTGCTCTGGCTTTCCCTTGATGATGGACTGTAACCTGTAAGGAGAAATAAACCCTTTCCTCTCCAAGTTGCTTTTTGCCAGAGCATGTATCACAGCTATAGCGAGTAGCTAATACACCATCCTATTGTTCTCCCANCTGGACCTGCCATCCATCCACACACCTCTTCTTTTGCCTGGACCCAGCTGTGCTCTTTCATCTCTGAAGCTGTACTCAANTCTGCAGCTTCACTTTCAAACATGTGACCTGCAGCAGCCTGACTCACAGCAGCACGGCTTCTNCAGCTGCTGNCTGTCTTGTTCCTCATAGACACTATTTGTAGCACTGCCTTCAACTATCCTGATTATTGGGAAATCTAAAACACCTTGAACTCTGCTGTGGCCTCTCAATCACTTGTAANGTATGTGTAACATGTGACCTGAGAAATAATATTAGTTGGAATCCAAGAACCTGTGATCAACTCAGCCAGACTGTCAAGAAAAGTGGGAACATCAGCAAATTGTGCCAATGAAACCACCACACCTTCCTTGTGAACTTATTGTTATTCAATAAGCTCTGAAATTATGAAAAGACACAAAGAATTGATGTTTCCAACATAGTGCATGTACAACAAAGTTGTAAGGTAGATTTATGAGAGGTACTTGTCAGACTTGGGAATGAGGGGAGTATTTAAAACTCANAGTTATAGATAGACAATGCTGGCCCTAAGTAAGCACAGTTTTTATATTGTCTTTGACACACTTTTCATGAAAAGATGCAACACACACATTTATTCATCCTACATGGGGAGCCCATGACAGACCGCAGTATATATACCACCAAAGTCCAACTTGGTGAACCAAATGAGTTTGTTGGGGTTACTTACAGGAATATGAGTGAAGGGTTATTTACAAATCAGAAATGATTCAAGGACAGGAGCACCATGAAAAGCCCACTGCAGCATGAGTGAGAGCTCACAAAAGCTGTGAACCTGGAGCACACTGCACAGCCTGCAGGCAGATGGACAGGCTGCAGAGTGTCCTTCCCAGGCAGTTCCACTGATTGCTGCTTCCTTCAGGCTGCTTGGCTAGTCCCAGAGTCTTCTGAACTTGGCTCATCTGAGAGTCATCTTTGCAGTGTGCACAGTCTGAGAGTGACTTTCTGCAGTCTTTAATGTTTACCCTTGGGAACAGCGGGGCCTGGNAAATCTGGTCAGTTTTAGGAACTTCCTGGATCTTGAGTTGTTTTCTTTCTGTCTTAAGGAACTTCTGTGCTCGATGGAATATTTCAATCTTGAGGAAACTGCTACATAACATATGTCTTTAGAGAAACATGTAATGTCTCCGTAGTCAATTTTGCCTTTGCCAGTGGTATCTGAAGCCTCCTGACTGTCACCAGGAAAGCCAAAACAGATCCACAGGTGAAGAGCTTCTTTTCATTCCCGTGTTTTCCCTGCTGGGGCACAGCTTGTNCTCAAACCGATAGTGACATTGGCATCATCCATATGATTCTGGTTTTGCAGATATGCAGAAGGAAACAGTNACATGGTCACAAAGGCTCCCATCCAAATTGTACAGAAAGGCCTGAGAGTCCAAGTAATGTGTGGTAGGGTCAGGATCCTCATANGCAGCCACTGAAAGCCTAGCTCTGAAAACACAGTGGAAAACCCAATAAGTTAAAGATTCTAGGAATGTGGAAAGTCTTGCAAGACAGAGGTTAAGGAACAGGGTCAGTCCAAGGTAGATACTGCTACTGGGGNTCACTATCTGGACCAACTGTTTCCAGGTTCTTGACATCTTATTGAAAAAAAATTACAAAATCACTCACAAATAGTAAAGGATCAGAATGTTTTATTTAAGGAGACAGTAGAAGGCACNCTCAGGGGAGCAGTATTCTACATGAGCTAGAGTAAATAAGGGAATTGTTGTTTGTGGTCTCTTTGTATGGGATGCAGGTAAGAACCCAGCTCATGGAGTTTAAGGGGAAGAAGGACACTGTCAAAAACTGGACTTGGGCCATTTGTATTTTAAAGANTCCAGCTCTATCTTTGCTATGTCTTGAGAATGAGTGAGGTTGGATTTAAAGGTGTGGACTAAATTGCTTGGTGGAGAAAATTTCAAGATGGGATAGCCTTCAGCCTTTATTGTGGTTTTTCTCACCCCTCTCATTCAAGTCAGAGAAAGAGGAAGAGTATAAAGATTTTAAAACGTAACATTTGGTGAGGAAAGGTGGGTGAGAGATTTTTACATTGTGAACAGGGAGAGTGCCCAAGACAAGCATCTGTAATTACTAAAGGGAACTCCCACTCTCCTCAGTGGAAAAGCAGGAAAAGTGCTCAGGTAGCAAGAACACACCCATTAAAGGCTTCCTCTTGTGGAAATGCAAATTCATCTGAAAGGAGAAACCCTGAACTGAGAATCCCACAGAAGGGGCTCCCTGATTGAAAATAATTGCCTAGAAAACTGATTTTTGCAGATTCAGTGACCAAGATACACAGGGGCCACTTACATCTGTGGTCCAAGGAGGCCATGCTGCATCTCTTGCTGGCAGCAGAATNCGGGGGANTTATGCACATGGTATACTANTGGTTTTGAAACCATGAAAGATACAAGANTGAGTCAATTANGGAGTCTTGTTCCACAGTTTCAGAGAGCTGCTGAGGCCAGGCAATCTGCATGAAGGTCAGAGTCTCTGAAAACAGGTCCTGAGGGATCACTGGGAAGCTGTGAAAAAGAAACATAAATTGCAGCAGGTATCCTAGGATAGTGAAGATGACAAAACCACGGGGTGTCACCGAGGAGAGCTGGAAGCATCAGATAGAGTTGATGCAAGTGAGGCTGTGTGCTACAGCTAGCAGAGATTGGGGTGCAGCGCTCACCCAGGCCCTTTGGGGACCAGATGGCTTCATCACAAACCACAGNTGTCCAACATGAAGCTACAGGGTTTCATGTTTCTCCAGACATGGGTCTTGTTTTGGTATGATCGTNCCTTGATGTGCCCTCATCCCTCCCTTTTGTAATGTTAGTATTGAACCTGTGCATGTTGGAAGTGGGTAACACTTCTTTTATGTTACAGGGACTCACAGGCAATAATTTGCCTGAGTCTTAGCAGAGACTCTGTATTTACACTTTTGAACAGTGCTGGAACTGTTGAAGACTATGGGAGTTTGCACAGTTTGGGTGAAGGCACCTTACATTCTGAGACGGCCAATGAGCCTGTGAAAACAGAGAACGGATGAGTTTGGTGTCAAGTAGACAAAGGGTGGAGNTGTGGTGGTTACTATTGGTTGCCAACCTGACAGGACGCATGGCCTTCTGNGAGGTAAACCTCCAGGATGCCGTGAGGGGTTATCTAGAGTAGATGATTTGAAACAGAAAGGCTGCCCCTGAGTGTGAATGACAATATTCCATAGGGGTGCTGGGCTGGATTACAAAGAGAAACAGAACTAAGCAGCAGCATTCTCCCTCTAATTTCTGATGGCAGATGCCTCACGCTGTCCGCCCCCCCCCCGTCTCCCTCCCTCATTCCCCCGCCCTGTCCCCGTCCCGTGTCCATCGTGTGTGTCTGTCCATCGTGTGTGTCTGTCCGTCCGTCTTCGTCATCGTCGTCGTCGTCGTCGTCCCCCTCGCCAAGGGCTTCCCCGAAGTGATGCACTGTGCCCTGGAACTGTGAATCCAATGAAGTAGTTCCTTCCTGAAGGTGCTTTTGGCAGATATTTTGTTGAAGCAGCCAGTCACTAACAGAGAGAGTGAACTAAAAGCAGCCTCCATGAATGAAAGAGTCAGGGTAACAATAGCATGTGACATTCTGAAAAGAAAGGACTGAAAACACTGGGAAGCACAAAAGTGATAACAAAATGACTAAAAAGCCAGGGGAGAACAGAAACAAACAAACAAATACAAAATAGCCTGAAGCTCCCTGGTAAGAGAGGAGGCCAAACCTGAGGCAAAACTACTGCTGGAAGGGGTGGGGGTGGAGAGAGGTAGGCGCGCACACAGTCAGTCATCGTCTTCAACTGTGTACCCACTGAGGAGTCCACCAGGTTCCCAAGAACAGGTCAACCCTTGTGATCACATACATGATCCTGTTTAACTCAGTGGGTCTCAAAATAACAACAACAAATCATGACTGCAGAAAGGGACTTGCAGGAAGGAGGTAAAGGGGTGGGAGGAGACTAGAAAGGGTGGGGCTTGTGCTAATCAGAATGCATACATATATAAGCATGGAAGCAGAAGGGATCTACTTATGAAGAGGAAAGGTACTAACGGGAAGGAAAGAAGCAAGACACAGTAATGGAGTGTGAAAATGATCACAGTACACAGCACACACGCTTGAAAAGGCCATAATGAAGCCTATTATTTTGTAAGTGAACATANGCTTATATGAATAAAAAGAACTTTAGTTATAATACTAATGAAACAAGTTCAGGCTCAGCTCCCTCTAAGGTTTAGTCTGTCAATGTGAGCAATTTGAGACTGTATTTTTTCTTTAAACTTCCCTCTCCCTGTTGTGGCTTNATCTTACATTCTTGACTTGTCCATGAATATTTTTCTTCCTTTCTTGAGGGCTTTGAACAACTCACAACTGTGTATTTGCTGTAATTCACCGGAAAATCAGTATTTTTCAGAGACTGCGTACTTAACAAGTATGCAATCTCCAAAAGTGGAAGTTTTTGTCTTATCATGTACGTACACTACAGCACCTAGTGAAGGCCTGACACTTGGTAAGTGCTCCATATATTCCAACTGAATTCGATCCAAAGACAAACTGTAATGGGAAATAGAACATAAAAGGTTTCTCCTGCAACACATACAATATAAAAAAATATCTAAGGAAGACATCAAAATGAAAACTTCAAATTCCATGTCAAGTTTAAGTGACACTAAATATTCAAAAGTTTCACTTCTTAGAGGGAAAGCACATTTGTGTTATTTGAAAGGNTTTTGCACCCCAATAGCCCTCTCCCCNGATGCAGCAATCCAAATCAGACCAAATCAGACCAGATTTTAAAAGCCCTGGTTTAATGGGTAAAGCATTCCCAGGTGATTCTTCAGCCCCCAAGAGAGGAGATGGGAACGAGAGACTGGAAAACCACGTGTCTGTTTTCTGGGATGCAGTTTAAATACCCTATGGGAGTGGTCTTGAGCATCTCTGGGGGAGGAGCCATGTTTGCCAGGCTTTGAGGGAGTGGGTTTGGGGAATGAGATGGGGGAGAGGACTTGAGGTGGACCTTCCACCAGAACATTCTAGACTTTTTGGGTATATGGATGCTAGGGTACTAGGGCCAGAGGTGGAGATCCCACCAGAACATTATTGAGTCATGATGTCTTTTGGAATATTCTGGTATAAAAATTGCTGCTCACAATCTTACAAACACATTTGATTAGAAGTCACACTTGGGCTGGGACATGACTTAGTAGAGCACTTGCTTAGCACACAGGTGCTGGGATTGATTCTCTAGTGCCATAAAAATAGAACTTATGTTTCAAAAACAAAATGATGGGCAGGAGAAATAGCTCAGTGATTAAGATCACTGTCTGACAGGAAGAGCACAGCCCATGGAATCAACTAACCAGGGCTCCCGGGGGCTCTCAGAAACTGAAGCAGCAATCGTGGAGCCTGTATGGATCTGTGCTAGGTCCTCTGCATATATGTTATTGGTTGTTGGCTTGGTGTTTTGGGGGGACTCCTCACAGTGGGAGTCTCTGACTCTTTTGCCTACTCTTAGGATACTTTTCCTCCTACTGAGTTGCTTCACCCAGCCTTGATGTAAGGGTTTGTGCCTGATCTTATTGTATCTTGTTGTGCCATGTTTGGTTGATATCCCTGAAAGGCCTGCTCTTTTTCTGAGGGAGAGGGAAGGTGAGGGGGAACTGTGAGGAGTAGTGGGAGGGGAAGCTGTGATAAGGATATATTGTATGAGGGAAAAATGAATAAATAAAAATCACTGCTCTTACAGAGGACTCAGATTCAATTCCCAGAACCCATATGGCATCTCTCGACTGTCTCTAACTCCAGTTCCAAAGGATCTGATGCCCTCTCTAGCTTCCTCAGTCACTGCNTGCACACGGTGCACAGGCATACATGCAGACAAAATGCCCATATACATTTTTTGTAATTTTTTTAAGGTGACATGGAGAGCTGAGTCCTAAAAATAATGACTGAATAAGTCACAGCTGAAGTAGATATCTCTAGGGCATCCTGCTAGCAACACATACAAAGGAGAGCACTATGGAAATTCAGTATTGTCTTCTGCATCAAGAAGATAAAGTCAAAAGTACTGTGTAGAACACGAAAAGAAGTAAGAATATATGAATAGGAAAATCATGTCTGAGGGATTCAACTTGAGGCTGATGTTTTCCTTATCACTGTATCATGTGGAAAAGTGCATTCTGCTCTGCTTTCCCTTCTACTTCCTGCATCACTTGGAAAGAGTAGTCTGACAAAGTCCCAAAACAGCAGCCACCCCTTATTCTTCTACCTCTTTAAGTCTCACCTCATTGTCTTTGCTAAATGTAAGTGACGTATTTATATATAGTTATATATAAATATAATATATATGACACCTTTATATAATCTTCCAAATACAAATATTCCTTCCAGTGACCAGCTAGATGTTTTCTTTCAAACATGCAATTGCTAAGGTGAGACACTATCAAATTATTTCTCTTTTGTATAAATCATTCCAGTAAAAAACAAAAACTTCATGTTTTCTCCAAATAACTATAACTAGNAGGATCAGTTGAAATTGCCTGCATAAAAAATTGTGCACTTTTTTTACAAAAAAAAATAATTGAGCAATAAAGACCTTCAAGAACCTCAGTGGAAGGAGTCGGAGGCAAGTGAGGTGAGTTCAGCGGTAAAATCACATCGCACTAAAAGCCTTTTCTTTGTTCTTTGTCAGCAACACCTTGTTAGTGGACATTTTCATGGCTGCACAGCCACAAGATGGTGATCTAACCACAGGTACCATAGATGAGATGAGGAAAGAAAGATATGAGGAAGCAGGCAACAGATTCCTATCTGTCTTTCATCAGGAGAGAAAAGCCACCTCAGATGAATCCAGAAAGTTCATTTCAATAGATTCCAAAAAGTATTTGATATGTGTCAACATGTTACAATGAATAGAAGAATACTCCCTGAATCAGATATAAATAATCTACTAAAACTTCACAGGAAGCATTGCACTGAAGTAGGAAACATCTATGCATTCAGTGACCAATAAGTGATAAAATTTCATCTGCGTTGCAGAATACGATTAAGCCATTAATGAAGAAGATGGAATGGATTTGCAGGTGATNATATGGTGATGCATGTAAGATGTACTATTCGAATGAAAAAATGAGTTGCATATAGCACACTTCCCTTTTCTTAAAACCTGAGAATATCTTTAAAATCCATAACCAAATTTGAGCATGCAGTCCATCGTGGGAGAGAAGTCACGGCAACATGAGTCTGAGGAAGCTGGTCACAGCACATGCACAGTCAGGAAGCAGAGAGCAATGGATTTATACACTCAGCTCATTTTTCTCCTTTGTATACAGTCCGGGATCCATTACACCCAGTCAGTGTTACCACCCACAGTGGATAAGTCTCCCCACTTAAACCAATCTAAGCAAAATAATCCCCAGTAAACATGCCCAGAGACCAGCTTAACCCAGATAATTCCTCACAGGTGTGCCTAGAGGCCTTCTTCCAGGTGACTCTAGATTCACATCCGGCCACTATGAAAGTTAGTATGGAGGTTCCTCATAAAAACAAAAGTAGAGCAATTCTTGCACTAATCTTTTATTTTTTAAGTATTTCTTCCTGAGGGGTTCACTGTGGAGTCCCATACAGAAACAGCGCTGTGAGGAACTGCACAGTAAACCCCTAATGAGTAAGCTGTTGCCTATGGAACGGTTTAGGTAAATAAATCCTCTGAGCAAAAAGGTGTTTGACATATTATTAAAAGACATTTAATTTCTGAGCTCTGGTGACAGCAGTAAAATGTGTGAGAACTGAGCTAGGAAGTAAATCTTTTGAGCTCTGACAAATACTTGGATTCTGAACAAGCCTGAGCACACAGCATCCAAACAACTTCAAAGCACCCTGCGATGAAAGTCACAGTGGATACACCCCTAAAAGAAAAACATCAATGCAAGTGATTGTCTATAGACTTCAAATTTGTTTTTCATTATCTTAGTATATCATTTAAAGTTGTTCAAAATAAATACCTTTTTATAATCTTTGAAGGAATAGACATGCATGCATGGGTATAGGTCATGAAACTAAAAATGGAATAGTGAGAGAGAGGGGTTTTAAGGAAGAAAGGTGAGAGGGTAATAGAATACATATGCAAGCATGGGGGGGACAACAGGGGGAGGAGGAGAACCAACAAACACACAATATTATGAAAATGCCTCAGTGAAAAGTGAAACCCATTATTTTGCATGATAATTACAGAGAACACAAAAAATGAATAGGAAACGAAAATACCTCCCACTACATCTAAACCGTGTGGATACACTCAAGTGTTCTAAGCTACTGATCACTAGCCAACAATGGCTGACTGCATAAATGGCTGGTTATATTTATATGTAGTGTGAAGGGAAATTCACGGTCATATAAAAGTACATTTCCATTCACCATAANGAAGAATTGTAATTTGAAGCTTTTTTAAATGAAACAGACAGCTATGAGATAAAATATTCCATTTCATAAGAAATAATGGAAGAAATGTGAAATGTTCATTTTTCCAGTGATGTTACAGAAAAAAAAATAACAAAGCGATATCATTTATAAGAAAAGTAAAATCTGACATTTTATACTGAAGGAGAACTGCATAAAGAACGAACCAGAAAGCTTATTAAATCTATAATGTACTTTTTAAAAATCACATTCAACTGCACTTATACAAACTGCACTTCAGTGTCTTCTATGTGTGACAGGGAAGCTGGACTCATGAGATCTCAACAATAACCATGCGGGTACTTTAGCAAGACCTTCATAATGACACCACTAGCTGACATGCTGGGGGACTCTCCCAAGACTCCACTCCTAGATGGCAATTAATGGCCTCTGAGAAAGGGAGACTCAGTCTTCTCCAGGGAGGAGCCTCCTGATAGATTGTCAAGTCCCAAGAAGTTAGCCCCAACACATATGAACTCAGCAGGGTGTGTGTGTGTGTGTGTGTGTGTGTGTGTGTTTAAAGAGGCTATGAATTTGAGGAGTAGGGAGATCATGAGAGGAGTTGGAGAGAGGAGAGGGAAGGGAGGGGAATGATATAAATATAGTACTCATATATGGAATTCTAAAATAGAAATGACTGTAAAAAAGAAAAGAAACTGTACTTTGAATCTGTACTTGATGCATAGATATGAAGAGAACACATTTCAGGCAGAATAAACTTACTAAGGACAAAATACTAACAATTAAACAAGTTCCAGCAATTGCGAAGAAGCAGGCTGATTTTAAGTTCAAATCCAGTCTAGACTACCTAATCCCCTATCTCAAAAATGAATAATAATAACAATAACAATAAAGCATTTAGGTAATCAAAACATCTTAAGTATGATTGCTTGTCAGAGACAATTTGGAAGTTATCAGCATAACAGATAAAAATAGAAACCATTACAGAAAACAGCCTAAGCATAGGGAGGGAAATTATAGGTGAACACAACTATTCTGAGGACAGATTCTTGTCAGTGGACATACACGGTTTTCTCATTTTTTTATTTGTTTTATTTTCTGTTTCTACTCTGAAAAATGGCTAGATCTTAATCAGTGTACAACATTGGGGGTTTCGTTAATATTTTAGTTTAGGAGAGGAAGGAAGTGTTTGACTACCCCCATTAAATCCATGACATTATTGCACCACTCAGAGCATCTTCTCAGGCCAGTAACTATTGTAGCTCGCAGGGCTGGCAGCTAGGTTAAATTGATGATTTCTTCCTCCCACAGTGGCCTGCATATTACCTTCCAGCACTGTGAGATCTAGCCAGGAGAGACGCTGCTTCCAGATCAGTGCCAGCTTGATCTCTCCGTGTTCTATGACTTGAGTTTGTAATATCTTCAACAATAGGGTCTTATCAAATTCTGTAGGGAATCAAGAGCAATGACAATAGCCTGTGATGTCTAGGGATCTATGGGACACCCTGGCCAACAACTTCAAAAGAGGTAACCCATTCCTAGCACTGAGTTTATTTACTAGACTGTGGTGGCAGGGAATTGATCTCACCTCCCCTGCCCTTATTGTGGGGTAACTCCATTTAAACTCTTTTTATATGTGTACACGCATGTGTTTTAAGAATTGCCTACAGTAGTAGGTTTCTATACGCCTTTTTCAAGAGGCCTTTAGTGTTAGTTATCCCTTCCTATACTCCCCCTATCTGCTCTCATTCCCCAACCCATTCAATCCTTCCCATTACATTATTCTCCATCTAGATCACTGCATTCTAGCTCCTCTCCCTTTAAAACCACCTGCCTAGCCCCTTACTAGTGTCCTGACCTCTGTGTGTATGCCAAATGAAACACACCCAGGGAATGTTTAAAAGCTACCACCTGCATCTCAGAGAAAACATCGGATACTTTTTCTAGGTCTAGGTTACCTTACTCAGGATGATTGCTTACAGCTCTATCTATTTACCTTTGAAATTCATAATTTTCTTTTTGAGATGGGAAACTTGCTTTGTTTGATCAGGCTGGCCTCAAACTTACACTGATCCACCTGCCTCTGCATCTCCAGTACTGGGATTAAAGGCACACACACACACACACACACACACACACACATAGATACACACACACAGATACACACATACAGATACACACACACACATACACACACACATATATACACACACA
>LZPO01055664.1:21249-34208 GCA_001675575.1 Neotoma lepida | reverse complement strand
ACACACATACACACACACACACACACACACTGGCTAATAGCAGCTGAATAATATTCCACGGTGTAATGTGCCACATTTGCATTATACATTTGTCAGCTTATTTACATATAGGTTATTTCCATTTCCTGGTTATTGTGATTAGAGCAGCAACAAAGAAACACTTTCTGGTTGGATTTAAGGCCTGCTTCAAAAAATGTAAGTCATACCTGGCACTATTGTCAGAGCCAAGAACCTATGGTTAGACCTACTATTATTGCCAGATTAGACCTACTAATAGACTACTGCTATTATTCTGGAATCTACTACTCTCATTCTGATAAATAAATACAGTATTAAACTGACTCCTAATGACTTATTNTAATATGCATAGTGCATCTCTCAACTCTTATCAGAAAAATTTCTTCTTGAAGTAGACAGCAGTTAACACAGAGACCCAGAAAGGTCAACATGCAGAGAATCAGAGACTGTGGGGTGGGTGGAGTAGACTCANCTTAGTTCTTCCCCATAGACCCTCCCAGCCTTCCCTTCTAGCCCATCTCCATTCTTTTGGGTCAGCCATCAACACCTATAAACACTTTCTCCCAGGAACCCCCGTAGCCACACAAGGCTGGGAATCAGGTAGGTGGTTTCCATTATCCTTCCTGTCCGCCATTATAAGTTTCATATGCAGATCTGTAGCGGCCTGCTTGCAGGTGCCCCTCCTCCTACCCCAACTCCACTCCCTGAAGACTCCACTTCTTGGTACAAACCCAGGGTTCCCCCTAGCCCTTTAGTCTCTGTCTCTCCAACCAGACCTATGCTTCACACCTCCACTCCCAGGACCCCCAAGCTCTCTCCCACAGCCCCTTTCAGCCTTTCCTGTTAGACCACTGCCGTTCATCCCTGCCACATGTCACTTGCAGCTCTTTATCTATGACTTTGATGGTACAAGAAACAGAACTGAAGTCTTGTCAGGAACATTAACACTTTTGATCAGAGGAAAAGGGCACCTGTTCAGTGTGCTGTTAAACAATTGTTAAATAGTAAATTATTGGAGAAGCAAAAAAATATTTTGTGGTTTTATAACACAGGGATGAAATTCCAGCAGAACCATTGCTATGACGGGATAGCACTGTGTGTTCAGAACCTCCAACTTTACTCTCAGTTAAATCAGGGGTCATTATTGTTTTATATGACAATTACCTTTAATTTCTTGGAAATGAGAGATACAAAGACAGAGAAACTGCAGAATGTTCAGGCCTAAATGGGACATCTATATCACACTCTTCCCTATGAAGCTCAGAAAATATCTCATGAAAAGGAAGAAAGTTGGTAAGAGCCAGAGGTAGTGGATGATTCCAATTAAACAGTGTTTTCTGGGTACAACAGGGCAGTTGCACATGTGAACTCAAGGTGGTTTTGACAAGATGCACAAGACCTGTGCCAACTCAAGCTACACAAAATTCCCACATGGAGGGGGAAAATGGGTATAAAGTCTCACTGCCAGCTGAGGAGCTGTTGGCAATTGATAACTGCTGGGCAATGGAAGAGGGAAGGGTCAGCTTTCTTTAAGGATGAGGTTCCCGGCGGGCTGACTAGGCTCCAGTGGAAGGCACAGATGCACGAGTGTATGAGGAGCACCAACTCTACTTGATGGATTATAAGGAGGAAAAAGGACACAAAGTTGGGTGGATCAGGGAGAGGATGTGGACCTAGGAGTCAAGGGAGTGGGTAAATATGATAAAATGTATTGTATGAAATTCTCAAGAACTAACTTTTAAAATCAGGGAAAAAGGAGGACACAGAGTTGGGCAGCTAGGGTAGTAGAAGTAGGTCTTGAAGGAGAAGGGGAAAGGGGTGGATATGATCAAAATACATTGTGTGAAATTCTCAAAGAATTAATAAAATTATTTTTTTAATATCCGGTGTGTGCTGGCTAGTTTTATTTCAACTTGACACAAGCTAGAGTCATTTGGGAAGAAGGAACATAAACTAAGAACACTTCTCCACTTGACTGGCCTGTGGGCAAGGCTGTGGGGCATTTTCTTGACTGACGATTGATATGGGAGGGTCCAGCTCCCTGTTGGCAGTACTACCCTGGGATGGTGGTCCTGGATGCTTTGAGGAATCAAGCTGAGCAAACCATTCAAGCAATCCAGTAAATAGCGCTCCTCCACAGCCTCTGCTTCAGTTCCTGCCTCCAGGTTCTTGCCCTGCATTGAGTTCTGGCCTGACTTCCCTCAGGAATGAACTATTATGTGTAAGAGAAATAAATCCTTTCCTCCCCAAATTGATTTTGGTCATGGTGTTTTATTAGAGTAAAAGAAACCCTAACTAAGGTACCATGTTATTTGAAATACAAGTGAAAAAATGAAAAGGAAGAGAGCTGGAGAAAGGCAATGCCAAGACACAAGACAGATGTCTTAGCACATCAGAACCTACGAATCTAGCTCCACCTAGAACTGCAAAAGTCAAAATACCATCTCATTTTGAAATTCTTTCATTTATAGCCATAATTATTACAGTCAAAAAGAAGAGAGACACTCCCAGGCTAGTCTAATTAGATCTGAATTTACAGTGCATGGAAGCACTGTCCAGCCAGACTGACCACAGCGATATAAAGCAGATCCCAAACATGAGAGATAATATAACTTTATTGAGCCTACACATGTTTATGCACTGCGAATAGAAAAGATTAGGAAAGTATTAAAATTTACAATTCTGCCACGGAGACATGATGGCTCATTGTTTGCTCCCAGCACAGGAGTTTTATTCCTGCAAATCCAATAATCTTACCATTCCTTACCTTACTGAGATCTCTCGGAAGCATTTGACATAATGCCTCTTCTCTCCTTGGAACACCATCACTTCAGTTCTGGGTGGTCACAAGTTCTGGTTTGCTTGTGGCCCCAGATCAACCCCTCTCAGTCTCCTTTTGTAGCCCAGTCTCACTTTGCTGACCTCTAGATTGTGTGACCTCTAGTCTCCTGCAGCTCATTTCTGAAACATATATTTGATCTATGTTCATACTCAAATGATCTCACCCAGAGAAGTGGTTTTAATTACTATCTGTACGCTGGTGATTTTCACCATCTGCATCCTGGCTCTCCCAGTTGAAAGGCAGATAATTTGTATATGGTATTGCATATTGTGGTGGTTTGAAAAAAAAAAGGCTCCCCAAGGGAGCAGCTCTATTAAGAGGTACGGCCTTGTTGGAGTAGGTGTGACCTTGTTGGAGGAAGTGTGTCACTGTGGAGGTGGGCTTTGAGGTCTCATATATGCTTAAGCCATGCCCAGTGAGACACACCACTTCCTGTTGCCTGTGAGTCAAGAGGTAAGAACTCCCAGCTACNTCTCTAGCACCACATTTGCCTGCACGCTGCCATGCTCCCCACCATGATGATAATGGACTAAATCTATGAAACTGGAAGCTGCCACCTCAATTAAATGTTTTCCTTTATAGGAGTNGCAGTAGTCATGGTGTCTCTTCACAGCAACAGAAACCCCAACTAAGACATCTATGGTGCCATTACGATGCATAACTAATTGACATTCAGAATATAGCATGTCAAAAACATAATGTCTAGTTCCCTCCCATAAAATCCGCCTTCACCTTTGCTAATCTTAATAAAATGACAAATAATTTACCTAATTATGGCAGCCAAAAGTCTTAGAATTTTATTTAACTTCTCTTTCTCTCACAACCTGCATTGTAAGGCAGCCTAGCCATGTAAGATTTATTTTCTGTCAGGAAAAATCTGGAATCACTTTTTCAAATCAAAATAGGATGCTACATGGTGGGCCCAATTACATACAAGCCATCTCATTTTCATTCAAAGATGGATGAATGAATAAAATATGGAACTTTGTCTTGAGGTTGATGCTTAATTGATAAATACCCTGTCTTCCCATATTTCCGTTACTCACAGAATCCTGAAGCCAATTGTCTGTTTGGTATCAAGATTTTTTTTTCCAACCAGGAAGCAATGCACTATTCAGGAAAGTTGAGATTTGAGATACATTCTTTCCTTTGGGTGGTCTGAGTGGCAGTGATGACAGAAAGACTTGACCTCTGAACTTGTGGAATGCTCTGCAGCAGTTGACCTCTGAACTTCCAGAATGCTTCACAGCAAACCAGTTTTAGGAAAGTCTTCACACAACTCCAAGTTTACAGAACCCCTGTAGTATGGCCAGGCTGCTGGTCTGAACTGAGACACAATTACATCATATCTGCCCCAGCCTCCACCTGAGAGAAACACAACTCACCCCAGCAAACTTCTCAAAGTCATTTCTCCCACTGAGCCGAGATGCTGAGATGCTTGTCCTACCTGAGTTCCCATGCATGATTAGGCCTAAGTGGGGATTCACTAGTCCAGGCTATATCTAGCCTGTTAAACTAGGCTTAACTTTCATTAAGAATTTTCCTCCTCCACCCTGTGTGTTTGATGAAAGGAGAAAGGGGACAATGGAGGTAGAGGAAGAGATCTTAAGGGAGAGGAGAGGAAGGGAAGAAAAGACAGGGGTAGAACACATGTGGTACTAGAGAAAGGAGGGGGACCAACAGGATGAGGGAGAGGGAAGTGGAGGGTGCTGAGAGGGGTAAATAAGAACAAAGATGCCCTGACACCCATGGTTTTGAATGCGACTTTATTTATAAGACAAATTCCTTTCTTTTACGAAATAGGAAATGTACTCTCTATTTCCGGTTTCTTTTGACTTTTTGGGGGTTGACATATGAACAATGTGCAGCTTTTTAAATGCTATGTTTGTTATAAACCATTTTGCTCCCTTTTCCATTTCCAGGCGTAAAATTATTTGCAAATGCACAGATGCATTTTCTTTTCAAGTCATAGTTCTGACTTTCTGTTGTTGCTGCTATTTGCTTTCTGACTTCACTAGCCTGCAGCTCTGAAACAGTGTTAAACAGTGACAGAGGTGTGGGCAACGTTGCCTTCTCCCTCTTTACTACAGGAGCTCCCGGTATTTCCCATGAGGAAGCACTGTTAAAACTGTGGCGCATGCATATGTGATTTTATATTAAGGAATCTGTTGTTCGTTCCTATTTCAAATGCTTTTAACGTGCATAAGGATCACTTTGTCAAATTCCTTTTCTGAGTCAGCAGAAGTGGTCATATGAATTGTCTCTTGGCTCCTGTGATAATTACCGGGCTGCGGCTGTGGCTACAGATACCTGTTCCTGTGCTGTATCACCACAGTAATAAATGCCAGTGCCAATCATGCACTGCCCCCTGGAGCTAATTTTACATCTTCTTATATGATTTTCTTGCCTTCCCAACTATGTAATTAGAATGTTCTATATTTTACATTTCATGAAATATCCCCATAAGTTTAAATGGAATGAACTATAAACAATACTCATTGTTGACCTGCCACAACCCCTGTTGATGATTGATTTGGAAAATTCTAGACTTTTTTTTAACTAGATCTACTTCTGCTGATACCTGTCTAGAATGTTGAAATTACCATAGCTGAACACAGAGAAGCAACCATAAGGAAAAGTGCTCATGTAAATAGTCCTTCTTCCAAGCAACTGGGCATCTCCCGTCCATTCTCACCAGCAAGACATCCCTTCTTACATTCCTGGCAAGAATGTGATTTACAAAGAGGAACATTTTTAAGCAACAGAAGTACCACTGGCAGTTTGTGTTCCAGTGATGGTCTGAGTTGAGGACCTGCTCTGTCAAGAAGAGTGATCTCATGGTTCCCAGTGTAGTGTGGCCAAGAGCCAAATTCCCAATGACTGCCCACACACTAGCTCCCTTGTGATTAGTTTTTCATGAGCAAAAAAATGAGTGGACAGAGGAAGGCAGATCCTGCCCTACCCAAACCCTGCATCTTCAGGAGACAGCGAACTCTATTCTGAAGCACAAGGGGAATGCCAGAGAAGGGGCATCTCCCTATGTTACATAATTCCATATCTGAAAAGGAGCAAAGGATTATTTTCCACAGTCAACACCCAAAAAGATGACAACTCTTTATTCTTCAGACTCTCAGGACAGAGGGTCAACACCTGTCTCTTATACACATCTAGATGTGTATAAGAGATTTTCCACAGTCAACACCCAAAAAGATGACAACTCTTTATTCTTCAGACTCTCAGGACAGAGGGTCAACACTTACTTCGTAATCACATGAAGGACAAAGGAAAGGAAGGTGGTGTGGACTTGCCAGGGCTTTACCCAGGGGACACAGCTGAGGAAATGACCTTGAATGGTAAACACCTACAATTAGCAGGCTGAGGACTGGACACAGAAATGGAAAGGAACTCTCTCCATAAACTTCTGCTGCTTCTGAGATCTTACTAACCCTTTCTGCAAACACCTTATCCAAAATAAAGAGTTCCAGTTAACTGATGTGTGAAATATGAGCAAGTCCCCCAATCTACCCATGTACCCAAGACTGAATATGAGAAGAATTCCTANATCTGCAAATGAACTAACATTTTCAAAGTTAGCCAGATGGCGGGCTGCTTTTTCCTGCCTGAAAACATAATAAAAGTTCTGCTTTGTATTTATAGAGATAGTTTAAAGTGGCTCGGGTTAGACTATAATAAATCTACGATAGGAACAGAATTGACTGAGGAAAGGAATCCGGTCTTCCCTCAACCTATTTACGTGTCTATATCTATAGCACAGTATGCATGCATGCAAGAAACCTTCATGGACTTCCATGAAAGGTGGGGAGACTGAGGAAGGGAATTGCTGGCGTTAAAATATCCAGTCATCACTCTCCTCATCACACACATTTTAAACTTCTTTTCTTCCTTTTTTTCAAATTAAAACTACCCTTATTTTGCATTATTTCTCAGAGACTTAATGTTCAAAAGCTTGGAAAGTCCTGGTTATTCATCTCCACGGTGCCAGGTTTCATCATAATCTTTAAAGGCAGGACTAAAAAAATAAAACAATCACATGTAGATTGCATAAACAGATGCAATCCTATTGCACATAGTTTGTTTATGCACTAATATAAAAATAAGCATTGGAAAAGAGTGATAAAATGTAAATTAAAAGAAATAAATTTTAATCCCTAGAAAACAAAAGAAAAATATTTGTCTTTGGGAAAAGAAGAATAATGGAGAGTAAGATTTAAGTGGAGAGAGGGATGATTGGGTAAGGGGGTAGGAGGGGATTGGGATTGGGGGAGGAATAAATAACTCTAAAGATACTTGAAGAAACCATGTAGAAACCTACTATTTTATAAACTCATATATAGATATAGATGTGAGTTTAATTAGAGTTACCTTACAAAGGGGATTATGGTCATCCCAGAAGCCATGGGTTACCAAAGAAAAAATAGCCCAGTGCCAGATGTGGAATGCCTCCCTTCAAATTGTTGCTCAGAGATGTCCCAGAGACCCCCAAAACAATACATGCCATTGCCACTGATCTTAGCTGCTGTGGTGGTTTGAATAAGACGGCCCTAGTAGGTTCATATATTTGAATACTTGGTCACCAGGGAGTGGAATTGTTTGAAAGGATCACAGGATTAAAAGGTGTGGCCTTCTTTGAGGAGGTGTGGGTTTGTTGAAGGAAGTGTGTCACTGGGGGTGGGCTTTGAGGTTTCAAAAGCCCATGCTATGTGCAATTCTCTCTCTCTCTCTCTCTCTCTCTCTCTCTCTCTCTGCCTGCTTGTGATAATGATCTAAGCCTCTGAAACTGTAAGCAAGCCCCAAATTAAATGCTTTTTTTTATAAGACTTGCTTTGGTCATGGTGTGCCTTCACAGAAATAGCACCGTGACTAAGATAGTTGCCCACAGGGACTTAACTGTAACATCTTATTTCTAAGGAGACCCCAAACATTAATCACAGCACATGGAGAAACTAAGTCTGTATCAACCAGGAAGCTTCTGCCTGCTGGCTAAACTTCATAGTACTGAAAGGTATTACATGGTGGCGGGAGCCAAGTGACTTCTTTGGGGAACAAGGCCTAAGAATAGCACAAATGGCTCTCCTTGTGGCAAGGCCCTGGAGACCCTGAACCATTTGGCAAAGACCTATGGACAGTTCACTGCATAGTTTTGGACATGACCCTGGGAGCATATGTGCTACATGCTTCCCTTGCTTTCACCATGCTAGCCACACTGCTGGCCTGAATGAGTCACCATAGGTCATGAAGTTTAATATTACATATTTGCCTAACTGTTCTGAAAAGAATGATTTTAACCACAAGAGTCTTTGAGAAATGTTAATAAATAGATGATATCAGGAGTTAATGGGAACAGTCTAGGAACAGGGAATGAAGCAGAATCATAGAAACCCACAGTTTTCTCATTTCTAATAACTGTACTAATACCCTAAGAAGTTAGGAGAGAGAGACATAAAGACAAGGGATCAACAGTGCCAACTATTAAGAGTAAACTTCCAAGTTATGTTGCCTATAGGATAAATGGAAAAACTTGGTATATCCCCAGAGGAGATAAGGTAGTACAGAATGTAGAATNGACTGATCCAGCTTTGGCTGGTGAGTTGATTGTAAGAACCCAGACCCTACCAGATGTAAATATTAACCACTAGAGACAAAACTGTCTCTCCCCCTGCATACCACTGTAACCACAAATGCTACCAACTGGACANATTGTCCTACCTGTAGGTGTGCCTAGTTAGAAAACTCTCTCTGTGGCTTGCAACACTGCTCATGCTTCTAACAGTAGAGCTATGGATCAAATAGATAATGGTTACCGGTAGGAAAGTTGGGGGATGGAAGAAGAAAGAAGCAAGGAACAAACTGGTAATTATTGTAATCATTTTTAGATTAGGAAGTAAAAACTGATTGTGGGACTGACTGTTCCTGCAAACCATTGAAACTGTATAAGTGAAGGCAGCCTTGGCTATCTGGGATCACTTTTTTGAACAATACGTGGCCACAATTTCTTCATGGAGCCAATTTCACACATCCATCTCAGGTCATTGAACTCATCTGGAGCAAGTCTCCCAGCAATATGGACCACTGGGGACAAAAATGTCATCAACAGACTTACCCAGCAGTGAATCCAATGAACTACAATAATGACTGGCATGCAAGATATGCCCATGGAAGAAATAATGACATGAATGTTATGGGGGTAACAAACTCCTTTCTGGGTGAACTTAAGGATCATTCCACAGGAGGAAACCTGTGCCTAGTGCTGTAAATATGACCAAGAACTCATAGTTGAGAAGCTCATAGTCCCAGGGGTGAACCTATTATTTTGCTAAACTTACCTAGTATCAAACTGTCCTCTGCATTCTTATCCCTGCAGCCTTGAACTAGTACATCTGTTAAACTTCATCAGAAAAGCTGCTTTGTGCAATAGGTAGTGGCTAATGCAGAAATTCACAACTGATCTAAGAGCAAAGAATGTAATTTGTGTAGTGCTCAGCCACCAACTGGGACATCTGTATCATACCCCTTCCCTAAGGCTCATGGATCATTGGAAGAAGAGGGGTCAGAAAGACTGTAAGAACCAGAGATTAGGAAAGACCAGAGAACAGCAGTGTCTTCTGGGCATGACAGGACCACTGCACACACGAACTCGCACCAGCTGTGGTCCCTGCACAAGACAAAGCCAGTTAACATCCTCACATGGAATGTGAAGGGGTTCATGAGCCCCTATGTTTATTTTAGGAGCTTTGGACAACTGATAGCTTCTGGGGGATGCAGAGTCAGTTTTCTTTAAGGATATGGTTCCTGGCAGGTTGGCCACACTCCAGTGGGTAACCCAACACCCAGAAGTATATGGGCAACACAAATTGAAGTCAACAGATTATCAAATTTTAAAAAAGAAGAAGGGCAGGAAATTGGAGAGTTAGGGAGATGGGAGAGGATCTGGGAAGAGTTAAGGTAGGGTTGAATATGATCAAAATGCATTGTAGAAAATTCTCAGAGGATTAGTAAAATATTTATTAAATAATGTTTGTCTTATTAAGACAAAACATGATCCGTTTTATTTAAAAGATAAGATATTGATTTGAAAAGTTATATTTTCTAGTATATGTGTGAGGAAAGTCTAGAACAATCCATTCTGACATTACTGAGCTAAAATGCACAAAGAATTTGATAATATTTAAGTTCATGAAATTATTTTACATCAGCTAAATCCATCCCCTACACAGCCCTCTTAAGATTCAGTGTAGCATGTTGCATAGTGAACCACTGTGCATACAGCAATANAAAACAAAGTCCATGTGCTTTTTAAAAGTAAATTTAAAACTTTTCTATTAATTGTGACTTGAAATCCATACCAACAAATGCAAACAGACACACACACACACACAAAACAAACAAATAAACAAACAAAAAACCTTATGTTTGATACCAACTTG
This sequence comes from Neotoma lepida, assembly GCA_001675575.1. Taxonomy (NCBI): domain Eukaryota; kingdom Metazoa; phylum Chordata; class Mammalia; order Rodentia; family Cricetidae; genus Neotoma; species Neotoma lepida. The sequence goes on along the minus strand of LZPO01055664.1, from coordinate 23,903 downwards.
GACAATAGTTAATAATACTTGATATTTCTTTCTAAATAAAAAGTTTTAGCAAAATTCATATGAATTTTAAGATTATTCTGCTTTAATAGACTTATGATGCATAGGATTCATGAAGCTTCCATTTGGTGATTTGCTTTGTTTTGTTTTGTTGTTGTTTTTCGAGACAGGGTTTCTCTGTGTAGCTCTAGTTGTACTGAAACTTGCTCTGTAGACCAGGCTGGCCTCAAACTCAAGAGGCCCACTGGTCTCTGCCTCCAGAGTGCTGGGATTAAATGCATGCACCACCATAGTGATGTTTGTATTTTTGTTTTTTGTTTTCTTTTCTTTTTTTTTTACTCAAATATTTCCAAAGTACCCTCAGAGATGGGTGGAGAAGAAAGATACATTTAGCATTTCCTTCACACAACAACAACAAAAACGTCATATGGATTTAATTTGGAACCCTAAGGATGTTTAGTGTAGAATGCTAAAGAGGAAAATGTCCAACAATTCATAACATCAAAATGCTTTGCAGGAATACAGCAAACTTGTTCACCTTCTCAGACAATTACTAGCCGTGTATTAACATCATGTGGATTGCATTCCTTTGCTTTTCGTCTCTCTAATCTATCTTCCTTTAATTTGGTGTATTCAGTTACCTTGTGTTAAAGGACACTAAAAAGGGGTTCTCCTTTAAAATTTCTGATTTGTGACAGAAGTAACTGCCGACAGCTAGAAAGAGGAGAAAGAGAGTCGCCACAGGGAGGGCAGGCACTGTTTCATGTGACAGAAAGGTTTTCATTGGCTGTGAAAACTGTAAGAATCAAGGCTAGAACAATGAGTCAGCCAGTGAACACCGTCAGTGGCAGCCCCCAGACCGTCCGCTGAGGCTCCAGGAAGAAGAAAGAATGGGTCCCTCTCTGACAGTTTCACTGCTTCTCCTTTGTGTGCAGCTGACCTGTGAGTCAGGACAGTGGCGAGTAGGGGAGGAAGCACATGTGAGGAAAAGGCACACAGCCTTGGCAGTGAAATATAGGGGAGCCGGGACGGTGTGGGTTTCAATCTAGGGAACACAGGACAAAAAGGGAAACTCTAAACTTGGATATTAAAAGCATTTTTTACAAATGAATATCTCTTTGTTTTGTATTTAAGCAGGGTCAAATGGACAACCACTGGTGGACCAGAGTCCTCCTTCCCTGACAGCTAAAGAAGGTGAGGACTTCACACTGAATTGTAGTTACCGAGACAGAGCTTCCAATGTCTTCCGGTGGTTTAGACAGGACCCTGAGGGGGGCTTCATCACCCTGATACAAATGTTACCAACTGTAAGAGAGAAGATTAGTGGAAGATTCACAGCCAGGCTGGAGATAGAAGGTCAGCTCTTTTCCCTGCTGGCAANGGATGCCGAGCTCCAAGACTCAACTCAGTTCTTCTGTGGAGTGGGCACACAGTGCCCCTCTGCCACCTGCAGCCTTTACCTAAACCCTGTTGAGAGGCCCAANAACACACCCTTTCATCTGGCTTTCAAGGGCACACATACTTCAGTTTTGCTATGAGCAAAAGAAGATATGAGGAGGCCTTGCAAAAACATGGTAAATGTCCCCTTCCAGGACCTGTGCTACTAGACAATGCCTTCAAATACTTCCCCGTGTAGTTTGCATCTCAGTGTGAAGCCCAAACTCTCTAGTCAATACCAGAAAGAGAAAGCACCAAAAGGCCAGCGTAAAATACCTGCCTTTGAGCTTCTTTGTAGGCTTTTACAAAGATGTCGCAGTACAAATCTTGAAAGCCAGAACCATCCGATTCAGTTGTGAAAGAAAATATATTTGACATTTCAAAAAGATTAGCTTAGAAGATCAAGTATAAAAACCTACAATAACCAGCATNAAACTTACAAAAGAAGGGGGAAAAGAGAAGAGGGAGTGATGAGAAGATGCTGCCTCCTGATAGCAAAACTCAAACTAGGGAGAAAGTTAAGGCTGTGCTCACAGATAATGAGCAATGGACCTTTGGAAACTAGCAGATGCCTTGGTCTTTTCTAGAGTCAGAATCTGAAGCCAGTAGAGTGGGAGGAGGGTTTCAGGAGACTGTGTGTAAGGAGCAGTGAGCATAGACACCAAGTGTTCAGAGCACTGCCTCTCATGTCAAAGCCACCAGAGAGCACCCACTACAGAAGATGCTCTGAACGGCCACGTGGGTGAGATGACCCATCCAAAGACTGCCAGCCAGCCTCTGTCCACATCCATTGCACTGCTTCAGCAATGCTCATGAATAGATCATCCAAGATGACAGAACCAAGGTTCTCCACACCTCAGAAGTGGGGTTTTCCTCTTACCAGGTCAGATTTAGCTACTTCTGGTAACAAACATCCAACCTATCACAGTAGATACAGCTGAGCCTGTAATATGNAACTATACCTATATTGTTGTTTCTTATCACTGAGACCAAATATTTCACAAGAAACAATTTAATAGATCATCTTGGCTCACAGGGAGAGCAGGGAAGGCATGGCGATGGGACCTGATCCTGTCTATGCTAGCTAAGCTAGTAATACGGCCTGCTCACGTTTCAGTACCTACTAGGAATAGAGAGGCTAGGGCTAGAAGTAAGGTATTGCTGTAATCTTCAAGTCCCATCCCCAGTGACCACTTCTTCCAGGTAGACCCCATCTCAAA
>LZPO01055663.1:13286-26683 GCA_001675575.1 Neotoma lepida | reverse complement strand
GCTAAATACAAAACTTTTTCAGGAGTTCCAAACTTTAAGATGTATAAATATCCTTTAGAAGGTTCCAGTGAGAAGCACACAAGAACAAGATAGATGACTTCTTTTGAGAATCCAAATGTCTTCAAAAGCACCATAACATTTTTTTAACTTAAAAANAAAATAAAACAAACACATTGACTCCAATTTTTGCTATCTCATAGCCAGAATTTAGAAACGCAGTTGATAAAGTTGGGGAAAAGACTCTCTTGAGTACGATTAAAAGATTCCAGTCCCTGTTATACCTGAGATTTGAGCAAGTTCAAGTTAATCCTAAAATCTAAAACCTTCAAGCCCAGTCACTAAATTTACTTCCATTTTTTCCAAACTAGTTCCCAGAGCCCGGGGCTCCTGCTATAAACACTCCAAGAGCAGAAACTTAAGTTGTCTAGTCACACACCCCAGAAGCTCTTTGGAGTTCAAAGAGCTAGCCAGGGAAAGAAAAGAACATTTCCCTNCAGCAATGAAATTCTCTCTGGAGTCACGCCACCAGGGCAGGGTGCAAACTCCCCTGTTGGCACTAGGAGACCACTCTGAAGGAGAATGCTCCATCTGTGTGACCGGACACCTCTTTGGGCCCTTCCCTCCTCTAAGTTGCTCTCCTTTCTAGCAACAGCTTTCCACTGAAAAAGAAGGGAAACTTTGCTCCAAGGAAGTGTGCACCAATCTCTAACTCGGGATCCAAAGGTTAAATAAATAATTATGCACACACTCTCCACGGCAGGTTCTCTGTACACCCAGCAAAGGCAAGCCCCACAGTCTAGGGCTGGGCTCTACGGATCCTCAGCCCAGCCCGCCGGGGTCCGCGCACCTACCTTGACCTCGCCCCCGTCGGACTCTGCTTCCGAGAAGCCCAGTCCCGACTCGAAGGCGGCGGCGGTGGCGGGCGCCTCGCGGGGACCCGGGATCAGCGCAGCGGCGAGCAGGGAACACGCCAGAGACAAGAAGCCCAGCAAGTGCATGGTGGAAAGACCGGGAGCGGGGAGGCCGGTCCGCTGGCAGGCGCAGGCTGGGGGCGCGAGCCTGAGCTCCCGTCCTCGTCCCAGTCCCGCGGTTTCCTTCGGGGAGACCCCCCTGGGCGAGCGGATTCCCTGGGGCTCCTCAGCTCCCAACTTGGCCCTCGGATCTGGCAGCCCGAGCCGGGGTGAGGCGCTGGGTGTCAGGTACGAGCCTCACAGGAAACCGGACATCCGAGCTGCCCTCGGTGGCGGCCCGCGAGGTGAAGCGAGGGCGCCGGGGGGCCGGCTCCGCCGATCGCGGTTTTGTTTTGGCGTTTTGCAAAGAAGGGGGGCGGGGGATCGGGGGGTTGGTGAAGCCCAGTCACCCCGAGATGTTGCACTCCGTCCCGAGGAGCCCGCGGGTCCTTCGTCCCCCTCCTCCCTCCCCTCGCCCGAAGTGAAACGAGCCGGGCCGCAGGAGCCGCAGGAGTGGCGGTGGCGGCGGCGGAGCCGGGGGGCGGGAGGAGGGCGGCGGGGCGCCCGGCGGCGGCGAGGCCGGCGAGCTCCCGGGCGCTCGAGCCTCCTGCGCGCGCGGGGCCGAGCGGTGGCGGCGGCGGGCGCAGGGGCAGGGCATGACTGATGCGCCCTCTGCCTGCGCTTATGTGAGAGAAAGCGGCCGAGGGAGGGAGCGTGCCGAGCCCCGTCTGCCCTCCCCTCTCTTTTCCCTCGGAAGCTCGCTCCCTCCAGCCCCACGCTTTCCTCCAGCCCCACCTCCATCCTCTCCTTTGCTTTCCCTTTCTCTCCCCTTCTCTCTGGACTCTGCTGGGAGGGGGGCGACCAGAGGCTCAAGTTAAGTCTGGGGACTGGAGCACTATCCTCAGGATCAGTTTTAGAGGCCACATGACTGAGCTCAACTGCTTTGGCCCTGGCAGCCCCTTAAGGTCAAGTCTGAAGTCCATGCATTCTTTGTCCTTAGAGCCCCCATGAAGTTTGGAATCATTCTGAGAGTTCTAAAAGTCCTCCAAGTCATCGTTATGGCAGAGACCTTTGGGGCCATGGAATAAGAAGTGTCCTCGCCGTCACCANCCACAGTGCAGTGGGTAGGAGGAGATGCATGCTTTGGCCCTGGCAGCCCCTTAAGGTCAAGTCTGAAGTCCATGCATTCTTTGTCCTTAGAGCCCCCACAGGGCAGTCTGCTGAGATAGTGCTCTTCTAAACTTCCAGCAGATGGAGAGATGAGCCACAAGGACACTGAAAGAGACACACCCCAAAAGTTTCTGCAAGACCTGCCTTCAGTTAACAAGAGAAAGACAGCAAGGATGGGCAATTTATATGCTGAAGGAGCAATCTGCTGTGATGTGTTTGTCTTTGGAAAAACACCTGGGGACTTGTGTTATGAGAGACATCAGCTGCTTTCCTCCTTGGGGCTGGTGGGCAGATTGTAGAAGTCCCAGTTAAGCANTTTCAACAGTGTGCAAAACATGAAAGATCTTATTTATTTTTTATTAAGTACACTAATGTACAAAATTCATAAAATCATACATTGAGAAAAGCCTTTTCCTTGTGATTTGAATCCTAAGATATGGAGGTCTCCTTACCCAACATTTACACACGCTCTTAAAGACCACTGCAAACAGGGAACACTCTGAGTTGTGGCTGTGCACGCTCCCTTTATTGAACGTTGTTGATCTTTCCTTCCATCTATGCATTGCTTTTGACTTTGGCATTTTGCACTCTTCATCTAACCTAAGTTCCACATGTACGATCCGNGAATATTTTGGAAATTTCTCTCACATTCTCCCAGGGCTAACTTTTCCTACCAGTGAAAGATTTCTAAAACCCGACAGCTCCAATTATCCTCATCCATCATGCTAAGTTTATGTTCATAAAGTATGCTGTTCAGAACATGGCTCCATACTTAAAATACTCCAATGAAGCATGCAAGGAAAGGGTCTTCCTTGTCCGGAGGGAAAGCATTTGTTGACATAGCCTTGGACCAAGTTTATTTTCTGGCAGCCAAATCCGACTCTTGATGCAATGGACACTTAAAGTTGAACAGATTTCTCAAGAAATCTGCGTGCGTACTGCTATTTGGTCACGTCTGCATTGTTTGGCATGTGTGGCAGGGCTGCCTTCCTGTGCCCTAATTTGTGCTTTGTTATTTAACATGAGGAAGTTCTATCTTGCCACAGTCAGCCCATTACAATGTGTTGAGGTAACTTGGGATCTTGACATTGTCAATACGGCCCCCTCTTTTAGTGTTCCTGGTGTAAGTGTACTTAAAGAACTCGTCACATTTATCTTCATATCTTAATAAAGTTATAGGAAGAGAAAAAGCTATGGACCGGCTGGATTGTGACTCAAGTAGAGATGGAGTGACCTTGTAATCTTGTCCCAGTGCAGTGATCCTCAACTTTTATTGCACTTGGAATCACAAAGGGTGGCTGTAAAACCAGATGCTTGGCACACCACTGGAATTTACCCAATTCTGGGAAAAGGCTTGGATGTCAGAATGCCTCACAGGGGCAACCCACATTGAGAAGTTCACACATTTCCAACAGCTTCGAGGTGTAGCATGGTATGAATACTATAACATTGACAAACCCAACATATATCAACATGTATTAGTGACAGGATTTTAAAAAAAAATCCTTAGCACATACTTTTTCCATTTAAATACAATTATCTTGCTACTGCTATTTCTGTTTGATGCAAATAAAATTCTAGCAAGAGGTGTTTCAATAAAAGAAATATCAGTAGTCATTAAAACAATACAGTAGGGCTGGCAGTAGAGCCCAATGTTAGAATGCTTACACACCATGCATGAAGCCTAGGGATTAAAAGCAGCAGCAGTAGCAGCAGTGGCAGCAGCAATAATAATAATAATAATAATAATAATAATAATAATAATAATAATAATAATAATGTTATTTAACAGCATACATTTTTAAAGAATAAGAAATTTTTAGAAAGTAAAATGATAGAGTTTCTAGGGGTATTTTCCCAATTTAACATCTAAAAACTTATATGAATCATTCATACATTTTGAAGCTTAAAAGATCATTTTTACTGTTTTCTTGTTATGATTTTTTTTCTATTAGTGACTTCCTCTAAGGTCTTTTAAGATCCACTGCTGCTGTTATTTTAAATGTGCTTCTAAAGGAAGGCGAGGGGGGGGCATTTTACTATTTGTTTTGTTTTGTTTTCCAGAAAGTACTACTTTGTTAGTAGAAAGTGAGATGAGAGAACTGGGTAACAGTTGGGTAATAGCTTCAGTTCGTTGGAGCTATTGGGTTTCTAATCGTTTTTGAAGATAGTGTTTGATGGCAAGTAACAATATGTCTATGTCTGCATCTTATCAGGGTTTGCTAGCCTCCTCAGAGCCAGGTTCTGTCACCTGCCACCTTGAGAGTCCATCAGAGTCAAGTGGTAGTGATGTAAGAAAGGAATTTTCAGTGTGCCACACTGGGAAGATTGTAGGCTCTGTACAGGGGAACTGACAAGAATTTCAAGTTTATACAGGAAATGAAGGAAAGCCTGAGACAAGAAGTCTAGTCAAGCAGTTTTAATCAAGCTGGTGTGTGCTCTTTGTCCTTTGGTTGGTTTCTACTTGGACAATCTGCTGACAAGGAGAAAATCGTTACTGCTTGAGAAGTTACCGCAGTTTGCATTGGTTCCTGTCCAGATTGTATCGACTTAATGTTGGGGGCTCCCCTGATTTTTTTTGGGGGGGTAATGGTTCCCATGTGGGGTCAGTGCTTGCTCCCATCCCTGAGCACTGAGCACACTGGCCTGTANGATTTACTGTTTGGGGATCTTGAAATTATTGGGATTTTTATCCTTGAAAAGGGATGAGAGATTAGATAAATGTAAGACTAATCAACATCGTTGCCAGTTTTTAGNCTGGCACATCTTAAGAACTTAACACTTCTTCTATACAGTACTTCAGCAGGNGAGACAGACCCAAGCAGAAGAGACAACTTCAGGCCCAAACAATGCTTTCAGCAAATGCAGCCTTTATGTGTCTTAGATACACTGTGCTTGCTCTAACAAATGTCAGATTCTGCCCATTTCCTTTAGTATAACCTATATGTCATTTCAACTTCTTTCTTGCTTCTTTCATTTTGTTTTGTGGTTGTAATTCAAACTTGTCTAATTGAATGGACAAATCATTTACTTCTCATAGCTCTAGTCTCTAAGGAACACAACTTGAAAATACAGATTTTGCTTGGGTGGTGATGGTGCATGCCTTTAAGCCCAGCACTCTGAAGGCAGAGGCAGGAGGATCTCTGAGTTGCTTAAGTACTTTTGTAGTAGTTACCCTTCTGTTGCTGTGATGTAAAATCCCATGACCAGNCCACTTACAGAAGGAAGAATTTATTTNGGTTTACGACTTCAGNGGAATAAAAGTTCATTATGGCTGCAGCAGCCAGAAGCTAAGAGATCACATCTTCAACAGAAGCACGAAACAGAGAGAGCAAGCTGGAAGTAGAAAAAGGCACTGAACCCTCAAAGTCCAACCCTCACCATAGTGACACATTTCTTCCAGAAAGACTGCTCCACCTAAACCTCCCCAAACAGCGCTACCAACTGGGAAACAAGCTTCAATACCTGAGCCTGTGGAAGGCACCCTCATTCAAACCACCTGAGTTCTCTCCTGGCCCCCAAAGGCTCATGGCCATTTAATAATTCAAATTGCATTAGTCTTACCTCAGAAGTCCCATAGTCTTAACAGTTGAGACACCATTTAAAAATCCAAAGTGCCTTCTGAGACTCAATATAGTCTCTTTACTGCAGCACCCTGTAAATTACATACTTCCATTATACAAGGGCACAGAATATCCAATACCATTCCAAATGCAAATAATAATGTAATAGTGAGGAAAATCTGAATCAGAGAAAAACCAAACCCTAGCAGGGCAGACTTCAAATCTTGCCACGCCATGTCCAGTGTCAACAAGGGTTAGGTGGTGCCACTCGTCCAGCTTTACTGCTTGCAACAAGCATCTCTCTTGGTGAGGTTCTACTCCTGTATGCAGATGTCTCAAGGATCTGGTATTTATAACATCATTGGATCTGAAACCCAGGATTCACTTTCATAATTTTGCATAATGACCTCTCAGGGTCTCCTTCATACCTGGAGTCTCTTGTCCGATGCTGCCTGGCCTCAGTGGCTCTCTGAAACCAAGGAGGAAGAATTCATGACCCATTCACTCACACATCCTTCGTGCTTCTAATGTCAGCACCATGTAGACAACACTAGCAACTTCAGCTGCCAGCTTGACATGAAGCCCTGGCTCCCTCCAGATCACAGCTTCTGTGTGCTGACTTTGAAGAAATACACCCCAAAAGATTTCACTTCAATAATGTTGGGCTTTTATTAATCACAGCTGATTCTTCAGCCTCAGCTGACCAGCATCCATTGTCTAGTAAAGCAAAGGTTTTGCTTCCACAGATCCTAAGTCCAAAATATCAGACAAAGGCCTCTAAGAGAGTCTTTACATCCCTCTGAAACTTTGCATGCCAGCCCACCGTTGTCAACATGTCTCTTAATGTCCCTATCTTCCAAGCTCCTGTAACACCTATAGCTCTTCTCTAGTCCTAAGCTCCAAAATTATTTCACAGTCTTCCAGAAAAGAACAATATGGTCAGATCCAGCACAACAGTTACTCCACTCTTGATACCATAATCTGTATTAGTAAGGGTTCTGTAAAGGATCAAAACGAATAGAATGAATACATACATACATATCTATGTGCATACATACATGCATATATATTATATTTGGGATTTATTACATTGTTATTAGGATGTGGTCTGAAGAGTCCAACTGAGAGGCCACAAGCTGCTCAGTTCACAAAACCCAATGTCTCATTAGTTCAGTCTGATGCTGAAGGCCTGGAAGAGTCCTGGGGAGCTGCTGGTCTTCAGTCTACACTGGAATTGTGAAGAAGTTCGTTCTAATACCTGTGAAGGAGTGTCCGAGGATTCCTAGCAGCAAGAGAGATGAACTTGCCAGGGAAAATGAGTATGAAGAGTTAAAAAAAAGAGCCAAGTTTTCTCCCTTCTTGTCTTTTTATCTGGCCTCCACCAGAAGGTACTGCCCACACTTAGGGTGGGCCTTCCTGCTTCATAATCTGATCAAGAAAATCCCTCACAGGAAGACCCAACAATTTCTGTTTTAGTTGACTCTAGATGCAGTCAGGTTGACAACCAAAATTAGCCATTACAGTAGCTTAAATTATTTTTGATATTTGTCGTTAACTAAAAACTGATTTGTGTTTTATAGTTTGCAAGCAGGATTTTTATTATTTTCTAATTCTGCTCTAGGTAGTTAGGCTATAAATAATTTTAGAAGTACAGTAGTATTTTCTTTGTACCTAAATGGTTGATTATTTTAACTAATTGTATGTGTGCTGTATTTGTTAGAAATTAATTTTGAGCTTCTTCAGTCATATTAAAATCATACATGGGGGCAAATTTTAGAGCTCTTCAATTATACTGGTCTTTATTTCTATTTCAGATGGTAGATTTTATTAATTTTTACTATTATATGATTTCCAGTTTGAAATACTGTTTTTTCTCATTAAAATCATAAGCTCTGAGAAATTAACACCAGGCATACACATGAAATAATAAAATTGTAACCATCTCAACATGATTTACTAATCTCTTCTAGAAAACTCTAGTCTGATGAAGGTGGGATTATAAGCAAACAATTTAACTTTACCATTGGCTTCAAATTTACCATTACCAACAAATCAATGTATTAAAGAAAATAGTATTCTCACTCTGACAGGCAGCCTGCTTATCAACAACAGTTGATATTTCTAAAGCCAATCCTAAAGAGTTATATAATTAGGTGTCTGCCCAATCCTCCTCAATTCCTTACTTCTAAAGATCTATCTCAAAACTTCTTGAGTCCTGACTGAGGCCCTTCAGTGTTCTTACCTCTGTCAAGCTGAGGCACTGATAANATTCCTTAAAGCTGTTCTCTATCACGCCAATAAATCCTACGGAAATGCAACTTTTGTTGACTGTGAGAGNGCCTGCTGTTATTTGGGGAACTCAATAGCCAGGAGGTCCCACTGAGATCATAATAATATCTCCTTCATTGCTCAAACGAAAACCCCTTAATTNAGAAATAAATCAAACCCCTGATGGCCTGGAATGTTCTTGCTTGGAGACTTTTCTAGCTCCCTCTAGATTTCAGTAGCAATTACTTTTTATCAGGCTACCAAGTGCATAGTGACTTTTGTCTCCTAAGAGTCCTTTTCAGGGATGCTTTGATTATTTGATTGTATTTATCACACTTATCCCTTGTAGAAATCCGCTGCATTTTTAACAACATTGTCTCTGTCACTGCTCTCTTTGTCGTTTTCCTTTGGGAGTGAATAACAGGAAGTTCATGAGAAAGAGATTAAGTGTAAACCTTGTTAAATCAATTCCCTGAACCAGCCCTGGGGATCGGACGTGCAGACATTGTCTCAGACTGACATTTATTGGTCAGACTTTGTCAAAGCCTTTATCAAAACTTGACAAGACTTTCAGAAGTATTGTCTTGCCTATGAGATGCTGATTTTGACTGTTTCTCACCAGGCTTTTCCCAGTTCTTAGAGCTATGGGTTCACTGGTTATGCCCTTAGATTCTGTAGCTATGGAGAGCCCAGGGCATAAGGTTATCAAAAAANTTTTTTTTCTAATAATTGCAATAAAGTGGTATGAAAAGGCAACTCTTTTTAGTCTCACATGTGTTTATAATTTTTTTAAAGGTAACAACAAGACACCCAACTTTCATAGCAGAACTAGAAGAATTAAAAATTGTATGAAATTTAAGATAAAAAATTTTGCAATTCATAAACCAAAGCAAACAAAAAGAACGCCATCCCCGAGACCTGGGAGAGGTTCTCTCACACTTCTAGAAGCATTGAGCTGTAGACTTGGAAAATGGCTTGGCTCTCACCTCATGTTACCTCAATTGCCTATAATTCAGAGAAACAGCAGGTTTAAAGTACAAGGGAAAACTAGAATCCACTGATAAGGATGCAGGGTGAGGGCGACAGGAAAAAGAGACAAGGGAGAGTGGTGGGGAAGAAAAGAGAAAATATGAATGCATACATGTTGTTAAAGAATAAAATTAATCAACCAAAAAAAATCAACTGAAAACTACAATCGAAAACAGTCTTAATTGCAGACCTCTGAAAATTCTTGGTTGAATGAAACTAATGGAAAAACAACTAAGTGAAAAGATCAGTGTCGCTGCTTCAGGTGAGTTGAAACAATTTCCCTTTTACCCTTGAACTCCCATGGAGACTCTTGGAATATTAAAAGATTGCCTTANAAGTTTTTGTCAATACTGGTGCTGTAAACTCAGTCCAAATCCTCACCAAGGTCACTCCTTGCAAAGAATGACTCTTCTCACAGTAGTCCATCTGCTGTCACCTTGATCCTGGCCTTGCCCTCTTTAGACCCTCTGTAGGGAATATTTTTTTGTGTCACTATACCAGTTTCTCAGGATAAGGAGTAATTGTAACAACAACAACAAAAATGAAGAGAATCTGTGGTGCTTGCAGAAGGGCTGTTTTCTACCTACCACGAGAGCCCCTCAGCTTTAANCTTGCAAAACCATTTTAGACAACATGATCCACCAAAGGAGAACAAAATAATCTCTCTACTTTAAGCAACATTGGTGGTAAATTTTAATACAGTCTATGAGAATGTCTGCCACAGCATGCCTCATCTGCTTTAGCTTGTGGTAAACTGTAAAGGTAAATCATGAACTAGGAGCCCACATGTCAGAGAATTTTGTACACTTGCCATAGGTTTTACTTAGAGATTCTTTGCAGAAACACCCATTTTTTAAGGTACTTTCAAGACCATAAAGGGTAGAGAACAACACANGAATAGATAGAGAAAGATGTCTGACTCAAGTCTCTCTTCCGCTTCTGGTACAGCCATTAATACTATAATGGAGGGGTCTTTCTTACTGTGCNTAGCTATGACAGAGCACTACAAGACACTCAGGCATGGTTTATTTTATCATCAACAGTCATGAGTTTCATTTCCTCTGTATTCTCTCAAGTTGCCTCCACAGATGTTTATTAAAAAGTCTTTGTCCTTAAGAAAAGAGGGCAGAGAAAAGCCCCTGGAACAATACTGACCACACTGGAAAGAAGGAGAAGGAAATTTTGACTAGAACTGTAGTAAAACTCGAGCCTATAAACACTGGGACTAAGATTTCCCGGCCATAAAGACACAAGATTTTACCTACTGGCAACAGGATTGTTGTCGTATGAGGAGATTTAAAGTTTGGAATTCTTGACAATTCTCCAGAAGCAAACAGTCTTCAGAAGGAGAAAGCCTTTACCACAATGCTGTTTCTAGAGGGACCCTGCAGGACAGGGATCCTTCCATACAACACTCAAAGGACTAGTACCCAAAAGACTGCAGCCCAGTGGCCATCCTGGAATGTGGTCATTCTTTCCTCATTCTTCTCCTCCGCCTTTCCTCCCCCATGCCCTCCTTTCTCCCTTAAGACACATTATCACCATACACTCAAAGGTTCGGGATAGTTAGTCGGTGATTTCCATTTTTTAGCCAGCCAGAGTTCTAGGTCTCTATCTTTAGCATTACTTTCTGTACCTTTAGTCATTGCTTGACTCAAACACTGAGAGGCCTGTGCATGATCTGACCAGCACAGACATCCAAGCTCTGATTTGCACAAATTTTTTCTGCAAATGCTACCAGTCAGTTCCTATAGTAAAATACTCATTCCAGTAGTAAAATACTCAGCTTTACTGATAATTGTTTTAAATCATTATCTCTCTCTCTGCCTGTCTGTCTGTGTCTCTNTATCTCTGTCTATCTCTGCCTGTCTCTCTGTCTCTCTCTCTCAACAAGAAGCCATACAGGACAGGTAACCAAAAATCAAAACCCCTATAAAGAAAGTTTCCGGCTCCAGTGAAAGCAGCTCAAGGACCTCTGTCAGAGATAACATCTGTAAACAAACTTTCATGGAGAAAAGGGAACAAGAAACAGCTGGTTTGAATTTGAGACCTGTCTGCCTCACATTTACAAACCTTACAAAGGAGGCTTACTATGGTGGTAACTGACTGTCTCTCAGCTTTCTCTTATGTGACCTTCGGTGAACCCCTATTTGCCACATGTGAGTCATGCAAATAACACATTAGCTAATCCTGGTAAACATCTCAAAAATTACTTGAGATTTAATAGTCTCCCAGTAAACTTTTTGTTGAGTGTTAATAATAATTATAAGTTAATATATATTATACACCATTAAGGATATTTTTCAGGGTATTGGGGGGTTGTCAATGACATAAGCTACAGATTGAATTTTTTTTAAGAAAAGACGTTAATTTTGGCTCCTAACTCTGGAGATCCAAGGTTGAGAAGCACAGCAGGTGATGGACTTCATGCTGACACAGTCCCAGCCTGATATTACACAGGGTACAACAAGGGGCAAGTGATACACGTGTTTGTTTTGTGTATCTCCGCCTTTTTATTATTTATTTATAAAACCTTTAGGCCAAGGATCAATGAATCATGGAGCTCCACCTTAATGCCCTTATCTAGGCTTAATCACTTCCCAAAGGCCTTTTCAATAAACAGCGCAGATTAAATTTCCACTCCTAAAACAGCTCACAGTAGGGATGGAATTTCAGTGCAAGAAGCCTGGAAGGACATCCTTAAGACCTATCCAAAGCGTAGCACTTAGCAAATGTTTGAACAGTGACTCTACGGTTTGTTCCTTTCGCTCCATTCCCCTCCACAAGTGAAAATCTGATCAAAATATTTATATCGAGCCTCTTCATCTTTATGATTAACGTGAAAGAGGTGACTGTACAGAGATTGGATTTTACTCATCAATATTATCCTCATAGTGTGCAGCATAGCAATTTATTAAATGTAATTAGAGGCTGGGGAGATAGCTTAACGGGGAAAGTGTTTGCTGCACAAGCTTGAGAACTTGAGTTTGGATCCACAGCTCCCACACAATGGATGGAGGCAGCGGCGCATGTGCTACTGCNCCAGTGCTACTGGGCAGAGACAGGTAGACACTGAAAGTGTCCTGGTCAGCTGACTTAGGTGAAACAGAAACCTGGGAGTGCCTGTTCCCAATAAAAGATGCAAAGTATTAAAGGGAGATACCTGGCATTGACCCCTAGCCTCCTGTGTGCTTGTGTATGCATGCATGTACATGAATACATACTTGTTACATATACCACACACACAAAAGCACACACAATTAAAAGTGAACAANCCATTTGAAACAAACATTTGTTTATTTATTATTTAAAAACTTTCTTGTGTCCAGGTGACACAAATGAACTCCACACACCTAAATTGAACAACTCACTTACTGTATAAAAAAACAAAACAAAATTATTGGCAGTTTACTTCTTAGAGGTAGAACGGAGAGTGATATTTTTGCACTATTACATCTCAGGATCTTCTTTTATAAATAGTACACATTATATATTAATAAACTTTTGAGAAAATAATGTATGTAAAATTTTTGTCATATAAAAAGGCATTACTATAAACCTATATAAAAATTACTAAATGATCATTGACTTACTAAAAGCTAGTGATTCTGCAGGAATTAACCAAGATGAAAGGAAATCAAGAAGGAAATAATCACAGAGACCAATGAAGAGGCTTTGGAGAGGCAGTAGAAAATTGGAAAAGCAAGAGGTGGGAAAAGAATCTTCTATGCAGTCTAGAGAAACATATTGAAATGGGGGTAGTGAGAGAAGACACAAGGAAGGAATTAAATATGTTGGATCTGGGTCAAAATACAGAGATGTAAATAGGTGAATATAAGATGGCATTTGGAGGTAAAAGTATGATGTTAGAGATAGCCAAAAATGAAAAGACACTTCAGATTGAGAGTCAATTTAGTTTCAACATCAAAGGAGCAATTAAAGAATGTGTGTGTGTGTGTGTGTGTGTGTGTGTGTGTGTGTGTGTGTGTGTGTGTGTGTTGGCTAATACTGTCGCTTGACAGGATGTAAATTCACCTATGAATTATGTAGGAGATTTGTCTTAGAAAGCTTCTGATTGGCTAACTGAGGTGGGACAAACAAGGATATGATGAGGGCGTGGCATCTTTCAGTAGACTGGAGTGTCAGTCCAGATAAAAAAGAGCACATGGACCAGTAACATCATCACATCATATCTCTCTCTCTCTCTCTCTCTCTCTCTCTCTCTCTCTGCTTCCTGATATCAAGTGCAATGTGGCCATCAATGGAATGTATCTCCTCTCACTCTGAGCTGAAAATGACCCTGCTACCTTTAAGTGACATATATGTCAGGTATATTTGGGCTCAACAATGAGAAAAGTAACCCATATACCCCAGAGGTTGAATTTTAGCATGATAAGGTTCAGAATAGAGGCATGTT
>LZPO01055662.1:17128-27311 GCA_001675575.1 Neotoma lepida | reverse complement strand
TTTACTGGATACCATTTCCCTTCTACTAAAGGAATATCAGAGATACCTCTGTACTCTCTAAGAACAGACTTAAGCATCCAAGGTCAAATGAAGCAACACCTGTTTCCTAGGTCAGGTGGATAGCTTTATCTCTTGTGCAATTTTAGCTGAGATGCTTATACTGCCTTATGAACTTTATAGACCCCTAACTACTTCTAGGAGTGTAGGTTGAGCACATAAAGCCCCTTTTGATTTACTAACTGATTATTAGCACTCAGTGTTGACCTCCTCCTCTACCGCTGCCCTTTTGGGTTGTAGAAGAAAGCCTGATGGTCACTGCCTGAGAACTCTTACATGCTTTTATGACCTCGGAAGAATTCAAGCCTGGTGATCTTGGCTTAGCTAGAGCATTGCTATTGCATGAATATATATAACTGTAAACCTCAGAGACTGGGGAGGGAATTTTGAGGATTGAGACTTGGGGAGGATTTTTGAGGATTTTTATGGTGAACTTATAGGTATAAGGATTGGAGAGGAACAAACCAGAGGGAGGAAGAACTAGATTGAGGGCCTAGAAAAGAGTACTAGAGGGATGTAATGGAAGGTAAAGGAGAGCCAGATGAGAAAGAACAAGATGAGGAAGAAGGAAATGGGAGAGGAGCTAAGATGGGAAGGAATCAGATNGATGAAGACCTAGATGGGGCAAAGAGAGCAGAATAGAAGCTGTGTAGAGAGAGAACCTATCAGAGGAATAAAGTGTATGGACTAAAGATTTTTGTGTACATAGATTAATTTCATATCATCAAAGAATAAATTATCAGCTGGTTATAGATTCTTCCCGGACCCTGGGAGGAGACTATTGAGAGGCTGGATCCCCGTAGTCTCCATTACTTAAGCTGTTCTCAATTATGAAATTTTGCACTCTACTTCCTTGCAGAAGGCTGCTGATTAAGCCNTTTTTAGCTTTGAGGAGCTCATTCATCTATCCGGACCCTGCTTAAGCAAATACAATGACAAATGTTATGTTTTTTAAAAGACAAAAATGTATACATACACACCACACACACACACACACACACACACACACACACACAGACACACACACACACACACTACACACACACATATTTAAAGTCATATTTCTAAAATCCACTTCCAAAAACCTAGGACCAGGTCTAAAATATATTTATAAAGACAATTGATGACACCGAGTGAACCTTTTTTAGTTGTTTAAGTCTGTCTATATGTATCTCTAGTTTCCTTTAACATCCAAGAGACCACCCTCAGTATAGGATGAACATCTTATTTTTAATGATATAAAGTTAATTCCATTTCACCAATATCTATAAAACATCTAGAAAGAACTACGCAAAAAGCCTTAAATTAAAAATTTTAAATTTTCCTTTATCATTTGTTAACTCTAATTCCTTAGTTTTAGTTTTCTTTACTTCTTATAGAAGAATATTTGCTGTTATTTAAATGTCAGGTTTGTGCAGATAAGTCTAGTTCCCTTTGGTATAAGTCCTTATAATATCTCAGAATGTATAAATCTCTTTAGCATATGAAATGAATAGCATATTTTCTTATTACATCCACATTGTAGCATTGCAATGGAAAAAACACTCTTACCTAGAGATGTTGCAGATATTAACATATCCTCTCATGTCAAAGCAACAGAATGATAGACAATGATGACCATAGCTCCCTGACATCTACATTCCTCCTCCTCCACCCACTTCCTAGAATCCAACAGTTAGCAGGCATGTCAATCCATTTACATATTTTAAATCATAAATCAAGATGAATCAAAACTTTAAAATGTTAGAAAGTTAAAAATCATGTTGCTTATGAACTTACAAATGCTTTTAATAAAAATAAGAAAAATCTATCATTTTATTTATTTATTTTTAGAGCTTGGAAAAATTAATCCTAAATTTATTAACTAAATAAAATAAATATTTGTGTACTATCAGGATATGTGAAGCTTCTCAAATAGTGTGAATTCTTTATAAGGCAGTCTTTAATTGCTGAACACATAAGATAAATATCAAGCTGCTGGTTTTATTGTGGCCTATATGTTTATTGTCATCTACAAGCATAAAAATTGCTATTATGAAAAAGTATCAGAAGTAAAAATTTAACATAAAATCTATGAGATCTGAAAATTTGCTATTAACAGTGGAATAAAAATTATTTCCCTACTTAATAATCAGCANTGAATATGTCCAGTTTTCCTCCCTGCAGCTTTAAGTTGACATATAAAATTCTGTTTGTGTTTTATTTAGTTTGATTTCACAGTGCTATAAAATGCCAACTAAAACAGTATATCACCAATGCATAAAGTAAGATGTCTAGAGAAATTCGAGTGCCAATGAAGTATTTCAAGTCATTATTACACCATATCATCATCATATATCACCATATCATTAGCTGAATAAAATTTGTTGGGCTAAAACAAGAAAAGGGGAATCTTGAGGGGGATCTGTGATTAGTATGTAAAATGAATAAAAAAATTCTTAATAAAAAAATTTTACTCTGAAAAAAATCCTCTTCTGTTACATAGTTGATATCACTTTATTTCAAAGCATTTGAGAAAAATCATAGTTATAACCTTAGAACATAAACAATGGCTGTCTTAATCAGTGTTCTATTGCTTTGAAGAGACACCATGACCGTGGCAACTCCCATTAAGTAAACCATTTAACTAGGACTTGTTTACATTTTGAGAGGTTTAGTTCATTATTATCAGGGCTGAAGCCTGGAGGCATGCAGGAAGACATGGTGCTGAAGAAGTAGCCAGGAGTTCTGTATCTGGATCAGCAGGTAGAGCACAGAGAGAGCCACTGGGCCTGGCTTGGGCTTATGAAACCTCAAAGCACACTCCCATACTTTCTCCAACAAGGCCACACCTACCAGTAAAGGCCACACTCCTTAATCCTTCTTATAGTGCCACTCCCTGATGACTAAGCATTCAAATACAGGAACCTATGGGGACCATTCTTATTCACTCACCACAATGGCATATTCTTTATTTCTTATGCAGCTCCATCTGCAAAAAATATGATTCTCAAGAATAGATTTTGGCAATAAATCAAATATGATAATTAATTTGGAAGTATCTGAACTTAAATATAGTTTCTATAAGTTAAAAACATTTTTATTGATTGGGGAAAAAAGTCACTATAAGTCTTNTGAAACAAAACTTTAGAGATGATTGTAAGGGGTTGTGTGTTGTGGAATAATATTTCTCTACACTCTGAAGATGTGTCATTTGGATTGGCTTAATAAAAAGCTGAACAGCCAATAGTTAGGCAGGATTTTCAGGGCAGAGAGGATGCTGGGAATGTGTGGGACCAGCCTCCACCATTATTTACCCCAGGGACTCTTGAAAAATGAGGGATAAGAGACGNAGGTAGAAGTAGAGAGGGGAGAAAAAAACAGAGAGAAAACACAGGATAGACTCAAATGGGCCTGGATCCTTATCCAAGGGCCCAGAGCTTTATTCCAAAGGGCTATTTATAACAAGGCCAAGGGGTGGAGCAAAAGACCTCCCCCTTGCTAATTACAGTCAAGTATAGACCCTTACAAACACCTGGTGCCCAGGCCCGTAAGAGATTCAATCAACCTCTTATGCAGTCCTGCTGGGTACAGCCACTAGGAAACCTAGTGGTCTCCAATATGGGAAGAAGAAGGGGTAGACACAAGGAGGCACAGAGGAAGCAGGAAAGCAGGATGGATAGTACATAGATGAGGAAAATTAGCTTTGGCCAGCACATAGATTAATAGAAATGGGTTAATTTAAGTTATAGCTAGCTAAAAACAAGTCTAAGCTATCGGCCAAGCTTTCATAATTAATAATAAATCTCCATATTGTTTTTATGAACTGGCAGCCCAAAGAAAAATTCTTGTACAAATGGCGTCTGTCCAAAGTAGGGGTGCATTTTTTCACATAAGACTTGAGACAGNTTTTAAAAAACGTTCCTAACACATAAAAACAGAGTCAAATGTGGCTTCGTAGTCCTGCAGTCTTTCATGTAGGCCACTGTACAAAGACATGTCTCCCAGTCACTGCATGTGGGCTTCAGTCATCAACATGCCATGAACCAAACAGCACGGCTGTTTAAGATTCAGATGAGGCAGGTCCCCATGGGAGGCCTTACCTTTTCAGAGGAGTGGATGGGAGGTGGGCTGGGGGGAAAGACTGTGGGGGGAGTGGGAAGAGGGATGAGAGGGGAAACTGTGATTGGTATGTAAAATGAATAAAAAATTTCCTAATTAAAAAAAAAAAAGATTTCACTAATGCAGAATGAAAAGCTTACGGATACACAGTAAAGCAGGTTCAGATGGGAAAAAAAAAAACTTCTATACAGATTACAGTGTGTTTAAAAATATGCATAGGCTTAAGAAAGAAAAGAAAATGGGTATAGATAGTCATAGAAAAAAAGTAAATGATTTATAAATAATAAAAAGGAATAAGCCATATAGAGATGGAAAATACACAGTGAGTCTGGATCCTCCNTGGTATTGTCTTGACTTTAAATTTTTTATTGCTGGTGAGCAAACAATAGCTGTTAAGAGACAGTAGATTATAAAATCCACAAAATTAAACCAAGATATGTATATAGTTTAAAAATGTCTTAACTTCAAAATGAGGTTATACTTTTGTTTCCACAGAAAACAAAAGGCTGTGGATTCATTCAAGGTTGATAGAGAACAGATTTGGTTGGGGTAGACTCCCTGAAAATCCTGACTACAGACATAAAGGAATAAATCTAGAAAAACTATGAGACAGATGATATATATTTTACCTGCTCAAACATACAACAAAAAAAATCATATTCAGCTATCTTGTGTAGACTGCACATTCCATACTTGTGTTAATGCAGACATGTATGCTACCTTTAAAAGTTTAGTTTCAGAGACAAGGGGACCAGACACCAATGAAAATGGTGAGCCTCTCAGAATGCCTCTGTTGCAGTTTCCTCAGAGTTCTGCATCCAGAATAGCTTCAAGGCTGCTTGCTGAGATGGTCCAGCAACATAGACTATTCCAGCCATGACTACAGATAAGCCTTGCATTATTCCATCACAGTGAGACTGACCAACATCTAGCTCCCCCAGACTTGACCATTATCCCAATTTTCTCAGGGTACCCTAAAAGATGCCAGTGCCCCCAGACAGCAGGAAGTAGTCTGGAGAACATGGTGCCCACATTACCAAGAGGTAGAGTAGGTAGTTTTTGGTCATTCAGTGGATTATGGATATTTGTCATCATTTAGGGGGGTTATTTCCAAGTTGCTATTGGTCATGGTCAGAGGGGAAGTTAAACAAAGGACATTAGGTTCAAGGATATATTTCTGAAGAGAAAAAGGTGAAATATATTATAAAAATGATCAGATAAAAGGGTGGATTGTTGAGTCTACTTTTGAACAAACACTCTTCTCAAATATATTATATGAGTATGGACTTTGATATATTGATACAAAGTTAAAGTTATTTTTGTTATATTGAATGTTTCTACTCCTCTTTGAGGTATTGTGCTTATGCAGCTCATTTACAAGTATAATGTATAATTAAGAAATACAGGTTAATAGTTTGTAATTTATAATAATCAAACTTGTAGTCATATTAGATATATTTTCAAGGTCAAACAGACATATTTTAGATAGATAGGTAGTTTTGGAAGTTGCTTGTTCTGCACTTCCTGTTTACTCAGGTAATATATCCTTCTTGGGTCTCTGATGGAGTTGGTGACTAGATAGTTATACTTACAGTTTCCTTTATTCATGATAAAAAATAAATTAGGTACAAAACTTTGGACTCATCAAGAGAGAATAGAAAATGGAGTATTTTCTCTAAATTTGCCAAATACAAATGGATTGGACACAATAAATGTAATTTTTACCTGATAATTGTTCTTATTGTCTATAGTTTCATTTGTTGAAGTTAATACCTTTCCTTTCTATTTAGACAATACCTAATAATTGTTCTTATTGTATATATTATGTATATACTGTGTATATACTGTATATATTATTATGTTAGAGTTGAAAACTTTCCTTTTTATATAGACAAAAAGGGGGAAATGTTGTGGAATAATCTTTTTGTACACTGTAAAGATATGTCACTTGGATTGGCTTAATAAAAAACTGATTGGACAATAGCTGGGCAGAATTTTTGGGGCAGTGAGGTTACTGGGACGAAGAAGGGAGAGATGCAAGGAGACAAGGAGGAAGAAGGAAAGCAGGATGGACAGTCCATAGATGAGGTAATTGAGCCTAAGGGTAGCACATAGATTAATAGGAATGGGTTAATTTAAGTTATAAGAGCTAGCTAAAAGCAAATCTAAGCTATCAGCCAAGTTTTCATAATTAATAATAAGTCTCTGTGTTGTTTTTTGTGAGTTGGCAGCCCAAAGAAAAATCAGTCTAGCTTTGTGTGACAATAAATGACAGAATATCCAAAGCCTGTTGTCACTGCAAAGCCAGTTCACAAGATCTAAAAACATCTTATACCTAGTTCAACTCTTTCATATCATAAAAATGGCAGAAGCAGAAGGCTATTAGAAGCAAGATGCTGACTTGTTTTAGAAGGGACCACTGTTAAAAGCATATGTAAAGGAAAGAGTCAAAACACATATGATGGGTCACAATGTAAAATCTCATCAAACAATTTAATTTATGAATATAACAAGGTCAAGAATGGATAAAAAGCTCTCACATCTAATTCTTATCTACAAAAGTGTAGAATGGAGTTGTCTTAATGTGTTAAGGATGTCATAACAAAATATCACGAAAAGGTGGTTTAAATAGGGGCTAATGGAGACTGAGTGACAATTATGCCTGCATGGGTCTGTGCTAAGTCCTCTGCATATGTGTAATGGTCGTTAGCTTGGTGTTTTTGTGGGACTCCTAGCAGTAAGAGCGTGGTTTCTCTTACTTGTTGCCAGCTCTTGCAACACTTTGCCTCCTCCTGGGTTGCCTCATTCAGCCTTGATGTGAGGGTTTGTGCCTAGTCTTATTTTAGCTTATTATGCCATGTTTGGTGGATATTCCTGGGAGTTCTGTTCTTTTCTGAAGGGAAATGGAGGAAGAGTGTATCTAGTGGGGAGGAGAGCTGTGGGAGGCTAGATGGGAGGAGGGGAGAGAGGGGAAACTGTGGTTGGGATGTACTGGAAAAAAAATGATACTGGTTAAAAAAAAGTGCAATTTTATTTTCCCTTGCAGTCTAGTTGCAAGGGAAAAGTGAAATGCTTGGAGTTTGTTCCAACTTTGCAAGTTGAAAGTGAAATGCTTTGGAGTTTGTTCCTTCTGGAGACTGTGACGAACTGGTTTTGTGCCTTTCTTCTACAGTGTAGTGGCTGCTAGTGATCTTGATCATTGCTTTGCTTGGGAATACTACATTGAAGGAGAGAGTATCATTCCACCCATTACCGGTCCATTTGAGAGAGCANAGCCCCCAAATTTTTCTGCCGCTATCACTACAGTGTGTAATCTACTTAGTCCCCAAGAACTGCCCTCGAAAGGGTTTTCTTTTCCTATGCCAAACAGCAAACAGAATCTTAGGAAATGAATATACTTCCATTTATTTAAGTGGAAATGTGTATGTGTATTAATTGTTGTACAGCGATATATAGAGTTTGATGGTATAGTTTATGTTTTCTAAAGATTACTTTACACACTTGATATCAAGTGAATTTCATCTACCTGTACACTTCTATTTTTTGTTGTTTTAATTTCCCCTTAGTTCATAAAGGCTGAGAGCAATGGCCACTTCTTTCTTTGATGCCCTGATTCTATGAAATAGTAAAAGATACCAAGATTCTTTCTTCATTCTTTCTTCCTTTCCCTCCCTCCTTCCATCATTTCTTACCTTTTCTTTACTTTCCATTTCTTCCATATTTTGATAATTTATTAGTATATAGACGAGACAAGCATTCTTTGTGCTGTGCTGTACATGTGTGTGATTTGAAAAAGTACATAGTACCACTTGTTTTAAGTCATATTAAAAGACTATGCTCAATCTAAAATCTTGTCTATATGTCTTTGCAAGTGATGAACATAGTTAATATTTATTTGTATGAAACATAAGATAAGGATTGTGCAAAAATTTTAATTATGTTAATTTACTTAGAGGAACATGTTGTTTATAATTCTACTTTCTCAGTAAGAAAGTGAGGCTCAGAGAGATTAAGTAACTTGCTCTGCTAGTGAGCTCAGAAGCAAAGCCAGAATAAGAACTTTGTGTCTGATTTCATTTCACAGATAAAATACAGACAGGAACTGAGTTACAGACCTGCCTTGCACCTTGCAAAAGCAATTCAATTTTCAGAATGCCGCAGAAGCACCATTTACAGGTACAAAGAGAAAGCATTATAAAGTACAATTAAGACCCTGACACACTTAATGCCAGATCAAAGAATTTTACATATTATTTAATTATCAACTAAATAAACTTCTTCAAACCTTCTGCCAAATACATGTGAGACAGAAACTTGCAAAACTGGTGCCGGATTGCTGGTTTGTTTACCTGAGCAGTCAATTTCTCCTATTAATAACCTGTGTCATTGATATAGAAAGCCTTTAAAAATCAATGATTATTGCCAGAATTTAATCATCAGTCTTCAAACCACAAAATACTACATCATAGATTTTCAATAAGGTGGTAATTGTGGACAAATTGAGAAGGAAATTTACTCAGTAATGATGTATTTTCATCATGTCTATAATAACTGAGAACAGTTCCAAGCTCCATTTGCTTTCTAAGGTAGAGCTATAGAAATAGGAGACTGTGTTGGCTCCAATGGACTATTATTAAAGTTTTATGAAAATGATAAGCCATGTTCCTATTTAAGGGACAGAAATTTCAATATTCACAAAGCCATTCACCTGGGAAATGTGATTGTATTTTTGGTTATGCTTCCTTCTAATTTGAGTTGAAAGTCATTCTGACCGTCTTTGTGGAATGTGAATTGTAAACTGCTATTCTCAATATTTTCACCAAGATTATATAGTGTATGGGGTTAGTAGTCACTGGAACCAGTGCTAATTTGTCCATTCAAGTTATCTCAAGTGGAAAGACAAACACATGTCAAAGCTGGAGAGAGGAACAGCTACAGTTANGAAGATGCTGTTAGTATTTATAATTATTCCCTATACTTTGAAAACATTTAGTAGATGGGGACAGTGAATGACCAGAGTCTAAATTAAGCTTATTTTTCATGTTCTCTTCAGGACAAGAATGAAGCTTTCTTAAAAAAAAAAATAATTGTTAACTCCTTGTGTTAGCAATGGACAACAACTCAGATTGCCTTCTCTGTTANATTTTTTTCTCTCAAGGTACTTTTTACTTATTTTAATTTTGTTCCTTTTTGAGACTGAAATTACAGTTTAGTTCTCCCTTCCATTCCTCTAAATTCTCCCTTACATGCCTTCCTTCTCTTTCTCAAGTTCATGGCCTCTGTTCGTATTCATTATTAGTTCATGTATAGTTGCTTTTGTGGATACATATAATTCCTAAATGGAACTTGAGGTGTCCATATAGTGTTAC
Organism: Neotoma lepida; assembly: GCA_001675575.1. NCBI lineage: Eukaryota > Metazoa > Chordata > Mammalia > Rodentia > Cricetidae > Neotoma > Neotoma lepida. The sequence goes on along the minus strand of LZPO01055662.1, from coordinate 17,784 downwards.
TTGTATGTATTTTTTCAGGGATGACTGGCACCAGACAATCAATTGACTCTACAATTGGGAGGGCCACCTCTTCTGCTCTCAGTTTTACTCAGTTACACAACTGTGTATTTGTGTAGGGTTGAGGCCTCAAGGGCTTTTCCTCGCCCAGTTTGGCATGTTCATTGGATTCATCCTTGTTTAGCTCACATTTGGGTGGTCACGTTGGTGAGACTTTATGGGTGCAGTTTCTGATGTTACTAGGAGTCTTGTTCTACTCTCCATTGAACATGTCATTTACTTATTTCCTCTCCATGCAGCATCTTTCATTTTGTCTTTGGCACAGAATCATGTTGACCTTCCTGTAACATGAGTCTTAAAGGTCTTATTAATAAGAACAACCCCGGGAGTCAGGTGTTGGGGTGAATTCTGAAAGATCAGAGAGACAGAATGAGGTTAGAGACAGCTAACCTNATCTTGACAACTCCTCAGCAAATCCTGTTTCCACAAATCCTCAGACTGCAGGCTTCTGAGTTCTCACCAGAATGGATTTCAGCTGAACTGCTGCTAAAAGCCTAAAAGCTTAAAAGCCTCTAGTTCCTGGTCCTCATGCTTTATATACCTTTTTGTTTCCTGCCGTCACTTCTTGGGATTAAAGATGTGTGTCACCATGCCTGGCT
>LZPO01055661.1:36615-54203 GCA_001675575.1 Neotoma lepida | reverse complement strand
TAGGTGACTCACTCTTTTGACTTTAGAAGATACAGTACACACACACACACACACACACACACACACACACAAGTGAACACAGGCACATTCACATAAATTTTGTAATCAAAAATTACAAGAGAAAGAAAAAGACAAAGGGACCGCTGTACTTATCTAAAATATATTCAATATTGCTTCCTTCCAATATAACATATAACTTGAATGCAATTTCAGTTAAAGAACAATGACATTTTTAACTTAATGAAGCTATTTTGCATTTAATATGAAAAATAATAAGCAAGAATTATGAAAAAGATAAATAATATAGGTCTTTCTTCACCATATATTTAATGTCTTTAGAGATACAGGAAAAAAAAGAGAAAAAAGTTGTGTCTAATACTGAAGAAAATTCCAAGGACAATAATAACCATATTTTTTTAATTATTAAAAATAATTTAGATAAAATTGACAATGTATATCTAATCTACTTAGAGCCTAACTTTTCAAATAGTTTATACATAAAAATATAAATATGTTCCTTAGAAGTTAAATGAAGATTTACCCTAAGAGCTGAGAATTCCATTCCTATGTATATACCCAAATAATTAAAAACAGCTATTCAAACAAATAAATAACAGACACAAATACATGTGGCAGCAATATTGACTATAATCACAAATAGAAATATCTCAAATGACCACCAACTGACGAATGATAGACAGAAGGATATATATCATTTAATGGAGTTAGGTTCACATAGAGGAATACACAAGCCACAGTGTGAAGGAACCTCAAAAGCATTACACTTAAGTGAAAGAAGCCACAAAGGAAAGGTCACAATACAATTCATTTATATGAACTATCTAGAATAGACAACTCCACAGAGACAGGAAACAGGTTAGTGTTTGCAGGAGTTGAAGGTTAAGAGTAGGAAATGATGTCTTAATGGGTTTGGGTTCTCCATAGAGAGGAATAAAATATTTGGAAACAGAGAGAGGTGATAGATAGTTACACAACATGGTGACCATACTGCCTATTTCAAGAACTCTTTTGTTGGTGAGAAGTAAACAGTGTCTATCCCTTCGTTACAATGTCCTAATGACTAGCCAAAATACAATTCCACCAAAGTTCATTTAGGGGAACCAATTGAGTTTATTGGGCTTATGCACAGCACATGGTTGGGGGGCAGTAACTGANAGAAATGTGGACTACTTAAAGCAGGCACAAANGGAAAGTATTCCCACATTCATCGTGGATGGAGCCGCTTCCACTAATGGCCACCAGCCAATATACTCTAGCACCTCCCNCATCCCACAGGTGTAAACAGTTGTAGCAGAATTGCATATACATGGCTCGGAAGAGCAGCTAGAATCTCAAGTGGCCCTCCTTCTACAAGGAAATGTCAGCAGTCCANAGGCCAGATTGTGAGGGTNTCTTCNGAGCAGGCACATCTGCTCTGATGAGGAGAGCAGGCATCCTGCTTGGAGGATAGTGTGTACTAGAACACTGCCACTTTAGAATGGTTAGTTTACGTCTCCTGAATTTCCCCTCAGCAAAAAACCATAAACAACTGGTGTCTTAGTTAGGGTTTCTATTCCTTTGACAAAACACCATGACCAAAAGCAAGTTGGGGAGGAAAGGGTTCATTTAGCTTACACTTCAACATCACTGTTCATCACTGAAGGAAGTCAGGACAGGAACTCAAACAGGGCAGGATCCTGGAGGGAGAAGCTGATTTCAGAGGCCATGGAGGGGAGCTGCTAACTGGCTTGTTTCCCATGGCTTGCTCAGCCTTCCTTCTTATAGAACCCAGGACCAGTAGTCCAAGGACGGCACCACCTACCATGGGCTGGACCCTCTCTCATTGATCACTATTTGAGAAAATGCCTTACAGCTGGATCTCATGGAGGCATTTCCTCAACTGAGGCCCCTTCCTCTCTGATGACTCTAGCCTGTGACAAGTTGACACACAAAACCAGCCAGTAAAACTNGGCTGGGGGGCACAACTCAGAGGGTAATGTGCTTGCTGCCTAAGTATGAGGACCTGAGTTCAGATTTCCAGAGTGATGCGAAGCCAGATGTGGCAGTATGTATCTGCAACTCCTGTGCTTCTAGGGGGAAGATCGGGGGCTAGAGACAGGGGAATACCCAGAGGCTTGTGTGCCAGTTGTATGGCATGTGTAGAGGTAAAAACCAAAAAGGCCCTGCTCCAAACAAGATCGTAGGCAAGGACTGACACTTGGGGTTGTCTTCTGACTTCTACACAGGCCCATGGTATGTACATGTCTCCCTCCACATACTTGCATATCCGTCATACACATTCATGCAAAGACTTAAAATGTAATAAATAACTATAAGCACAAATGGAACCATGGGTATAGATTTCTCAAAAAATCTGGATTTGGAAGAGCTAAGCATAAGATGACCAAAGAAATTACAGGAAAAGATGCTTATATCTAAATGCCCAAACATATCTAAAANTTGGGAGTCAAAGAATAAGAACACACTGCATTGTTAATGATGCCCAAGAAATGCAGAACTCATTATGTTCCTAAACCCAGGCCTTCCATTCATAATAACTCTTACCTGCAACTCTAAGTCCTCATAGGGAAAAATCAGCACCTCTTGTTAGTCTGATCTATGATGCCAGCTTAAAGAACATCAGCCATATTCATAAAANTGCCGTTTCCCACCTTTCCAGCTACANGAAATGCACCAGAGTATGGAGTTTCCGAAGACACTCACTTTCCTCGATAAAAAGGAGCGGAGCAGAGCAAGCTTGTCATACATCTGTTTTGTTCTATAAACAGATTTTTTATTAGATATTTATTTGGACAATCTGTACAGATTGCTTTGTTTAATTTAGAAATTAAGTTTCCAGGTTGGCAGCAGAATTGTGAATACTAGAATTTGAGAAAGGCGGCAGCTTTTAACCTTTGTGCTTCTCTTCTAAGAAGGTAATTAGAAAATTAAATCCAAAAGGACTAGATCCTGAAAATGTTGGCTTTCTAAGGCAGGTGATGATTCCGTTCCCCTGCTATATTGATGTCTTCTGACTAGTCATTATAATGAGATATTTGAAGAAATTAAAACAGATTGTACAAAAAATTAGAAGCCCCACCACCTTTGTTAATATTAGAAACTTTATTGCTTGGAAAATTAAATCTGAACAAAAAAGTCTTTTAGATTGTCTCGTCACTCCTGGCTGAACATTTTCTTAATTTATTACGTGCTTGATCAGTTGGTAAACTTGTCGGCTAATTCCTAGTCCTGGTGTCAGCTGGAGGTTCAGTGCCTGACCATTATCTCAGTGGGTGCTCTGGAGCCCTGTGGGTGCACACCGCAAACAGCTGGAGTCACTGAAGAAAAAAAAGGGGGAAAAAAAGCACTAAAGCTTTTACTGTCTCCAAAGACATGTGCGGCCTAACAGTGCTCACTCAGAAGGCTTAGCTGGAAAGTTCCACATTTTCTCTGTTTATGCCACAGCCCCTGACCCTTTCAAATGAGCTTAAAATACCTTCTTACACTCAAAACCTTGTTTTCTCTTTTGCCTTAAGTGTGCCTGGCATTTCTGTGATCTCTCACCAATATATAGATAGACCCAGGTTTGTGTGCTTCAGAAGACACACCTGTCAACATTTCAAATACCAATTGTATAAAGTATATTTCTATTTCATTTGGTATCAAAAGTAAAAAAAAAAAGAATAACAGATTTTTTTTTCTCACCAAACAGATATATAAGGGAATCTTACACCTGGCCCCATCCCCAACTCATGGGAGAAAATACAGACTCAGGTCCTGAAGGGCTAGAGTTTAGCGGGAGACACAGAGGCATATGGGAGACATGGGCATGCTAGGCGCTAGGTGCTGTGAAGGAAGAGGCCTCTCAGAGGCCTCTACAGCATGAGACAGATGAACTCGAGAAAAGCACTTACAAACTGTAAGTGAAATGGGAGCCTACAGCAATGAGGACCCCAAGAAATAAAGAGATCTGTGTGTTTTTCTGTTGTCCCATCCAGAAGTAGAGGGCATGAAAGAAGTTGGGTCTCTGGTACTACGTTTGGGAGAATTCTGCAAGGCCTATTTGTTGTACTCTTCTTGGCATCTCTATATTCAGAGGCTAAGGATATTCTGTCTGTGTTTTGTTTTGTTTTTAATAGGAAGTAGCCTCTAGAAGGAGAGTGTTATGATGGCCCAAAAGGAAACTCAGAATTGCTTCATGGCCTGTTTTGGAAAAAAATGGCAGGGATCAGGATCCCTTCTGTTTCTGCTGTTTTCTCAAATGCCAACATGCCACATATGGAATAGTGTGTGTTGAACTCATCAATACTAGAAAAAGGCTAACCAAGGGGAAGATCAAGCTAAACTAAATTTCGTTTAGCCTAAAGATTCTTCCACAGGTACTTCNTTACATAGTAAACTATTACCTAATTTCCTATGCAAACAGAGTGCAGAATTCTCTTGAAATGAGCAACCAAGTCTCAGCCAGTCAGAGCCCAGCAACTGTTCAAGCACATCAAATGACAGGTACTAACAGTAACCAATTAGGTGATCTCTGTACCTTACTCATATATTCTTTATGTTACTTCCTTTTCTCTGGCTATCAATATAACCTACACACATGTGACAAGGTACAGTACCTGAACCATTATTGGTTTAGAATGCTGCCCAGTTCCCTAAGTTGGTCTTCTAGTGATATCTACAAAGAAGGAAGAGTTTATTTCTGCATTGCAGAGTGGAAGTCATGGATAAAGTTGGTCTTGAAATGAGAATGGTGTATTTGCTAGTGGTTGAAGGTTATGGAAGTAGAGTGGAAGGAAAGAAGATATTCTCGACTACTCAAGCTAGTCTCAAAAGATGGATTGTCACCAACTCCTTATCTTTTATATATTTGCATGATTGCTACTTACCTCAAGAGTTGACATCTAAATCCTGTGTCTCTAAATGTGGGGTCATCTTAGCACCTCACTTAAAACTAGTAGAATGTGACAAAAGCATGCCANGTGTTATCCAGGACTACATTAGAAAAGCCCATGCTACTTCTACACAGTATGTTTGTAATGTTTGCTATTACAACACAGGCCCCGTGCCATGAGTAAGCCCAGGGCCCAGGAGAGGTCTAGGAGGCAAGGAACCACTGGAATAAGGGAAAGCTTTAAGATACCTCCAACTCTAGACACCAACAGATTGTAACCTCATAAGAGAACACAAGTGTCACTTGGTTGAATTCATCAATTTCTACTACCATGAGTGATCATAATAATAAATAATGTCTGTGGTCTATTTGTGTGATGCAGGTACATGCATCCAGGTGTGTATATGTGGAGGCCAAAGGTCGACATCAAGTGTCCCCTCCTGTCACTCTCCACCTTATTTTTTTTGGACAGAGTTTCTCACTGAACTTGGAACTCACTGATTGACTAAAGTATCTGGCTAGTGAGTCCCCAGGATTCTCCATTTCTGCCTCTTAGTACAGGAGTTCCAGGTGAGCAGTGCCTTGCCTAGCTTTTTACATCGGTGCTAGTGACCTAAATCCAAGTTCTCACGCTTACACAGCAAACATTTCATACAGTGAGCCATCTCCCCAAACCCATGTCCACAGTTTTAAGTTACAACAGTTTTGGGTAGCTCTTTACATAGCTAAAGGAGAAGGTCACATAAGGGCAAAGACGCTAAACAACAGCCTAATGTGGGCATTGCAGGCTCACTAAAGTTTAGGCAAGAAGAGAAGTGTAAAGTAGGATAGGACTTCGGGATGAGAGTGGCATATAGATGTTATGTTGTCACACAAAGTGCTGAAGAGTCCATCTCACAGGGAGTCTTGCAAAGATCATTTTAAAAAGTTTTTTTTTTATTACATTAGTGTGTGGGGGTGATACAATGGTCAACTTTGAGAATACTCTTTCAGCACAGTGTGTGCAAAGCCCTAAACTATAGAAATTCCACATTTATCCCAGAACTAAGGGAGGGGCAGAAGTGGGTGGGAGAAGTTGGACTGAAGCATGCGAAGGGAAAGAAACTTTTAAAGTTGGAAAGTGTCTGTCATGGAGGGGAAGGTGAAACTAAAGAAAGTTCACTCAGTGGACTCTGACTGTGAGTTAACCTAGTGAGCGACAAATACTTTTCTGGATCCCGAGGATAAAACAGTGAGTAGGGCATTCAGCGCCCTCACAAGCTTATGTTTTAGTCAGGAAGAGAGACTATAAATGGGATTCATTGGGTTTAAGGCTCATTTAATTTCCAGTTAGTGCTCTTCCTGTTAATCTGTCTTCTTATTTATCATGCGCTACAGAGGAGAAATGGATAACTTTCCAGAAAGTAAAACAAACTCCNTGCTTTAATATTCTGAAGATGATTCCCCGAGGCTGATACTCTGAAAGCTGGAGAGAGTTCAGTTTTGAAGGGCTTGCTCTTCATACTGTTAGACCAAGCATGGAAACCCACACACACCCAGGGGTGGAAGGAGAGCCCTGAGCTATAGGTCATGTCTTTGGCACCAAGGGAAGTGACACAGAGCATGAAGGAAGCATGAAGGACCTGTTTCAGTCAGGGAGAAAGTGATTCTCATTTCCCTGAGAACATTTGTTAATTCAATATAACTGTCCTGGTTGCAAGGCACATTACAGTAAAAATTAGAAAAGAAAAAACNCTCTAACTTTATGATGCTTCCACTGTATTATGGAATAAGATAATAAACAGGTACAGAAACAAAGTAATTCTAGTTTATCAGCTTCCTATTGCTGCTGTCTCCAATTACCACAGACATGGGGGCTTAAAACCCCATATAATTATTTTCTTATGCTTTGGGAGGTTGAAAGTCTGAAATGAATCGTATGGATTGAAATTGAGGTGTCAGTAGGGTAGCATTCCTTCTGAGAAGATACTTTCATGCCTTTTCCTGCATCTGGAGGCAGGCCATTTGGTCTTCTAGACTCCTAGTCTCATTCTGTAGTGAAATATCTCTGACCTCAGCTGGCACAGCTCTCTGATTCCCATCTTGCCTCCCTCTTATGAGGATATTTGTTCTTTATGATAATTCAGGATAATANCCTGATCTCCACATTCTCAGTTTAATCACATCTCCATAGCTGGAATNTTCTTTGGGTTGCCAACCAGCTCCCAAATAAAGACACGGAGACCTATTATTAGTTAGAATGCTTGACCTTAGTTTAGGCTTGCCCCACTAGCTCTTAGAACTTATATTAATCTGTTTCTCTTCATCTACATTTTGCCTCGGGGCTTTTTACCTTTCTTAACAATCCTACTTTCCTCCTTCCTCTGTGTCTGGCTGGCCCTGGGCGTCTCCCTCTTTTTCTCTCTCGTTCTCTCTTGAGCCTAGATACCTCCTACTACTTATTCTCTCTGCTGGCCAGTNCTGCCTATCCCTCCTCTGCCTAGCTAATTGGCCTTTCAGCTTTTTATTAGACCAATCAGGTCTCTTAGGCAGGAAAGGTAACACATCTTTACATGATTAAACAAATGCAGTAAAAACAAATGTAACACATCTTTGCCTAGTTAAACTACTATTCTATTCCATAACGTCTCTACAGTTCCTTATGCCATGGTTCCTTGTGTCACGTAAAGTGATAAAATGACAGAGTCTGTAGATCAGAATGTGGCCATCGTTGGGTAGCCATTACTTGGCTGACCACAGTTAAGGACTGATGGCTGTGAAGAAATATGGAAGAAAATGGTAGAAAGTATGGGTGTAGAGGAAAAGTATAAAACTGAGGTCATGTGGGCGTCTTCATAGAGGGTGCATAAGCCATGGAATTTCTAGGGATTTTATTCTGGATAAATTGGAAAAATTAAGTGGATTGATAACTATGTTCTGCCATGCTTTACTTTAGTGCATTGGAGTTTCACTTTCAATGTAACACGGAGAACATTTTCAAGTAACTTTATTTTTAAAAGGAACAAAAAACAAGGGGGGAGTGGGTATGAAGGGCATGTGATAAAAAAAAGTCTTTGTGTCGCCGATTTTGTTGTTTACATTAGAGGTATCTTAACAAGTATGTTTGTGGATGGGACTTTTCCAGTAAAGAGGGAAAATGGATGACTCAGGTCTGAAAGGAGTTAAAAGCAGAGGGATTATCCTTGGCTAAGCAAGAGAGCTATTGGGTCCAGTATGCAAGTATATTGATCATGATAGGACCAGAAATAATTCTTCCTTCATTAACTGGAGATGGGGTGGGAAATGGAATAAGATAGAATTAATAAAGAACAGATGTGAGGCAACCAATATATTGCACCTATTTCTCTGGTGGAAACAGAACCAGCAGTGGGTGTGTTACTAAATGAGAGAGGGGGGGGCTGAGAGAGGGTGGGAAACATTAACAAGCAGGGTAAGGGTGTTGATGGTTATAGGAGAGAAGAGTAAGTGTGAAATATTTATTTAAGAAAGTAGCATGCACTGACTAGAGAAATGTTGTAGGATTCCTAGGCATGTGAAAATCCTCTTGAGGGTTATAGCCATTACTTTCCAACCAGTAAGGTTGTGTGTGTGTGTTTTTTTCCCTCAGCCGTGATCAGCTACCTGAGAGCAGTAGTGGAGAATGTGAAAAGTTGTGTTTAATAAGGATGGCGGTGCAGAGAGAAGGGAAGAAGAGATGTGAGGGCGGATACCAGGGAGCGTTTGTAAAAATGTGCTGTGGAATCTAAGCTGAATAAAAGACAGAAGAGAGGATGAAGCAGTGGTGGNGAGAAGAGTCCAGTAAGAAGAGTGAGTTTAAGAGATCAACAGGCTAAAAAAGGATCACTGGTGTGCAAGAAGAGTAAAAGGGCGAGGCAAACCGAATGTAATGACCAGAGTAAGATGTCTAAATCAGGATTTTGGAAACATGTACATTGAAGCAAGATATACCATGGACATGGATCTTGTGACATAATACGAGATAAAAATCACTNGAAGAAAGAACAGGGCTTTGGACAAATTATCCATAGATNNTAATGGCACAAATCATAGCAGCATAATGATACAGAAACTTCTAGTAACCCCAGCCTAAGTTCATNAACCAATGAAATTAAAAGATTTGNAGGATGGTNAGTGATTACAGAGAGGAAGATGTCAAGCTACGTAGTGAAACACATTTGCAGAAGACAGGAGCCGGTGAGAAGATCAAGAGGTGAGAAGAGCGTGCCACCTCTACAGGCACAGTGCACAGTGCGTAGTGTTTTGTGGGTGGTTGGAGAAAACAGGCTATTATTTGAGGGATTTACAGGGAGCGTGCAGCCTTCAAGGGAGAGGTAGATTTTTATATTAAAGCAGGATGAAAAGAAAGTTGACCATTGAAGATTTAGAGGCTCTTGCTAATGACACACTGTGAGTTTTGGAAGGCCCAGGTGCAAGGTTTAGAGATTCAGGGGGCATCGGAGCTCGGTAATAGAGAGTTGCACCCAGCCACCACTGGGATGATGCTCTGGGAGGCTGGACTGCTGGTGGGCATGGAACTGGTAATAAATGTGGGGAATTGTGGGATTAATCCTGGTGTTCTCTTAACTCAGGGTCAGCAAACATATTCTATAAAGGGCTCATTTTGAGCACATTGGGACTTTTTGTCCATACAGTCTTTACCACTGCCACTGTGAGCAAAATCAGCCATCAATAATATGGAAATCAATAGCATGGCTAAATCTCAATAAAACTATATTTGTAAAATCAGAAATTTGGCTGACCCTTGCCTTAGCAAAGCAAGTTGATTGACTCTTGCATGTTAGACAGTTACAGGGATAAGGCTAGCCAGGGAACCCAGAAGAGGAAAAAGTATTCTCACTGGGATTTCATGTTATATCGGTGACTACTCATCAGCCAGTGGACTCTGCAGCAATCATGGTCCTTCTAAAGCTATTTGGATCTCTACAGGCCATTCACATCCTGCTGTGGTCTCCCAGGTTCCTGCTACAATGACTGGTTAGTTGGAGTGATGATTCTCCAAGACCTAAGTGATGACTTACAGTCATTGCAAAGTCAGAGGATGAGTGTAGACGACACATTTCATGAATAATGTTGACTTTGAAGGACCCAGGGTCTATGAAACACCCAACACAAATGAAGTGAGACCTGGATTTGGAGGTCAGGTGACACCTACATGAGGCATGTCATTGAAGCAGTGGTTGGTAGGTAATGGAACTGAAGCCTCACCTGGCTTTAATTGGTAGGCGATCTCTCTCGGGGAGACAATTGAACAGAGGTGTTCAGACACAGAGATCTGGTAACTACTGAGCTTTCCAGTTTTACATATCTCCAAATGTCAGCTCTTTTGTACCACATGCTCCCCCACCCCACCCCACAATTCTGAAGACTAGGAAATGGAGAGCTTCCTCTATGCACACCAGCTTAAAGTTAAGTAACAAAGAAATAAGTACAGAATCAATAACAACAACAAAAATGCTTGACTCTTCTGGGATTTGTTAGGGTAGCAGGCCTGATTAAGAATGCTCAGTCGATCCTCCTTTTCTTCTTCAATAGCTTCTTTTCCCACCCATCATCACCTCTACATGAACTAAAGCTGAATTAAGGAGGTGATACATAAATTATCTGACATTGTCACCAATTAACGGCTTCCATCAGGGAAAAAAAATGGAAGCTGTTACCTAAGTGGGTGTTTTCAGGCTGGTCTCTTTCTGCACTCTGAGAACCTGCAAAGTCAGTCAGTGGGGAGAGACGTGGCACACTGTTAGAATCGGAAGGCCTGGATTTGGCAGGCAGTTCGGGCACATTCAGTCACTTAATGTTTCTGTCCATAGGCGTTCTTACTTGTAAAACACCAATTATGTGCCTAGTATGTGNGGGACACCTCACAACTCATTCATTCAACAACTGCTGCCCTAAAGCGGGTTGCTGGGGAAGTCACATGCAAAAATTGATATGAAGCTATGTAAGCCATAAAGCAATAAATATGTCAACAGAGGCCATTGTGGAACAATAACCATCTGTTTCCAATGGCCCCAATTGTCATCAAATTATTGGAATAGGTTTTCACAGGCCCTGATGGCCTCAATTTTTAAATTTTCTACTTACTATTATTATTTTTGTTCCAGTTTTTTTTTCCTTCTGAGAGTTTTTTGTTGCCTTTTAGGAACCAAATCACCAATTTGTCCTTTACATTTTGTAGCAAAATTGCCAAACTCAGAAAAGGGAAGGTGANGTTCTGAAATTTTTAGGCNATATGGGCCACAGTCCTATTATAGTATTTGCTGTGACTTTTATAAATCCACAAGTGACTGCCCTTTCTAAAGCTCCCCTGGCAAAGGGAGGGGTTTGGAAAGGGAGTCCATGGGGGAGCCCTTTCCTGATGGAGGCCCTGCCATTACAGTATGATGGTATTCGGGCATTATAATTTACACCTGGGTTTCATGCGTTTTATCCACTGCTAATAATTATTGAATAATTACCATNTTCTCCTACTGGGGCCTCTCTTTTGTGTTCCCACTTCTTCCTGGGGTTTCAGTGAGATTGTTGCCTTTTTGAAAGTTTCTTTCCTTCTGAAAAGAAGGCAGGTGGTTTGTAATTCTTATTTCTGAGCCAGGCATTTAAATAGGAAAGCTTTTTACCCTGTAGCCTGTCCTGGCTCCCTGGCTTATGCCTGGAAGGATAATAGGTAGTACCTTGTCCTAGAAATCACTTTTGCTTAAAGATCTTAACACTCATGTGTTTGTGACTTCCATGTCACCTGCTTTCGTGTTGTATCTTCCAAATTTGCTAAGTTGATTGGAATTGAGATAAATTAGATCGTTTGCAGCCCAACTTGCCTGCCAAATTCAAATTGGCACTTGAAATACTTTATCTATGTTTGAGGGATAGTTGCAAGACACATTGTCAAGGCTTAGCTCACTTAAGAAGTTCCTTTTATTTTTCTATATAGAAAAATAAATTAATTCCTACCTTTTTGTTTTTGTTTCATTTTGTTCATTTTTTTTTGGTTTGGCTTTTTCTTCTCTCATGTATGTATATGCAGTGTGTGTGTGTGTGTGTGTGTGTGTGTGTGTGTGTGTGTGTGATTTGTGGTGCACATGTGCGGTACTTGTATATGTAAGCACTCAGATCTATATGCTCATGTATATGTGCAGATGCAGAGGAGGACATTGGGGGTCCTGCTCTGTCACTTTCCACCTTATGTCCCCTGAGAGCCTGAGACAAGGTTTCTCACAGAACTTGGAGCTAGGCTGATGGCCACAAAGTCCCAGTAATCCTCTTGTCTTCACACTCCATACTGGTGAGGCTACAGATGTGTGTGACCATGTCTAGCTTTTTATGTGGGTTCTGTGGATTTGAACTCAGATCCTCAAGCTAGTGTTTTTACACANTGAACCATCTCCTCAGTCCCTTTTCTCTGCAAAAAATTATGTGCTATCACTNCATTTGTCTATCTTAGTATCCATTATTAAAGTAACAGTTCCATTTTTTAAAAGGAAAAAATATTAAAATAGTCCAATAGTGTAATGTAGTAGGAGGAATGTGGTCGCTTTACCTGGGTAATCTCCTAACTCCTGGGTCCCCAGTGTTCCTGGGTCCCCACTGTTTATTGGCAATCTTTTGAGTATTGGGTCTCCTACTGTTTCTGGGTAATCTTCTGACCTCTGTGTCCCCAGTGCTCCTAGGCAATTTTTTAAACTAGATCTTTTGCCTGTCATTCTTTCCTGTTAACAATCTATCTCAGATTGTTCTTCTCAGATCTCAGAAGGAGCTTAGATGCCTGTCATTCCTATGAGTACTTATTCNGTATCATAACTTGTTCCCTAGGTTTTTGTTGATTACAGTATAGCCACAACAAACCTTTGTAAATGTCAGTATAGAGAGCAAGATAATCTTGAGTTTGATTATTAAAACAATAAAAAATAAAAACCAGTTCTGGAGCCCAGGCTTTGTCACAGGATCTGGCTGCTTTGTAATTTCCCAAACCTAAGAACCTGTAAGGAAAATGACATGACATAGGATTCCAAACTAATTAAACACTTATTATTTAAGGCAATCTTCACTGGATAATGCTGGATGTCACTTTAATTGGTAGCATCACAGGACATAGGCAGTTGCTTAGGTGAAGGGATTGGCCCTCAATTCCTAGATAACTCTAAATGTAAGGNCTTGGTGAAGCTGTTGGATGAAAGGTGGGAAATAACGCTAGGTTTTGCTTTTCAGTAGAGGAATTGAGATGTTTAAAATTGGTTTGGAAATATAAGTTCCGGACATTCAGAACATCATTTTGTTCTCAAGGGCCTCCTCAGCATGAAGAGTTTCCAAATGATTTTCTTTTAAGGAATAGTGATAAATAGAGCCATGGGAATGTTTGCAACTTCAATTGATTTCATTGTAAATAATGTATTTCTTTAACTAACATCACTTTTTAACACATATGTCACCTCACTCAGTCATCTCTAGTGGGAAAACCCCAGACTTGGGAGAGGACATATTGCCATTCCCTGGTGCTACCATTGTCATCAAATCTTTGACAAAGCTGAAGTCTGCCTCCACCAATTTTTCAGACATTGGTCAATTTATTCATGTAATAAATTATTACTGAACATCTGCCACCTGCTAGATTCTGCGAGAGTAGATGGTAATAGAACAAATAAAGCATAGTCTCTGCCCTCCCCGGGCACCCTCAGCATCTGCTAAAAGTAAAATTAGAATAAAAATCCAAGTGGTGAGATTAGCTATACATAGAAATGACTGACCTCCAGAAATAATTGGTGTAGGGGTGCCTGAGAAGACGTCTGAACACTTAACTGATGATAAACAAGCGTGCTTGTGTTAAATTGAAGCTATTATGTGGTCCAGATGCAGTGACTAGAAGAGGCTGGAGTTACTAACTGATTCAGGCACCCAGGTATGAGATCTGTGCTGTATATAACTCTCCCCGACCTCAAGGACTTTGTAACACTTATTCGCCAGCTTATATCTCAGGCTTTCCTAACGGAAAAACGCCACTACCATTCAGTTCCTTGTATTCAATTGTTGGAGTATCTTTGATTCTTCTCTTAAAGCTAAACTCCTTCTTTCTTTGCCATCCCACATGGTCNTCCCCCAAGACACAATGCAAACCAAATGTCAATACCTCAGGTCTCTCCCTCCCTCACAATCTGCACAACCACTATTGTAGTCCAGTAGCTTCATGTCTCATCTGGTCCATATGTGTAGTTCTCATGTGCCTTCTTATTTCTATTCTCCCTATTCAACTGGAACACACACATGAGCACACACACGCATGAGCACACACACCATACATTTCTGACTCTCCAGCCAGAGTGAACCTTCTAAAGGTATTCCAGTAAACTGTTTTCCCCTTTTATATGGAAGAAAATCTAAATATCTTTCCTTGGGCTACAAGGATACATTTCACCTAGTACTGGGATTGCCTTTCAAGCTCAGTTTCCGTAATTATTGTCCTCCTGCAGCCATTCTGTATCTCTAATTCTTTAATTACCTTCCAAGATCTNTGCCCTTGTCCAGCTGGTCTTTGTGATTGGTACACTACAGCCTCTCAATTCAGGTCTCAGGGTAGTAGGATTGAACCATCCCTCTCAGCATTGAATCGCCATCCCTGTACTTCTTAGCATGTTACACAAAGNCCGAGGGTTTCATCTTGACCAGCTTAATGGATTCTCACTTGTCTTCTTCCACTGAAACAGAAACTCCACACCTGTGCTGTTTGGCTCTATATCCCTGGTGCCTGGAAGAAAGCAGATGATGCTCAGAAAGTAGGGAAGGAATTAATGGATGGGTGATGTTACAAGATAAGGAAGCTATAATGGGCAACTGGAAGGAGAGGAAGTGATAAGAGGAAAAAAAGAGATTGAGAACTAGAAGTTCCTGGAGAGGGCCAGGGAAGTGGCTCAGCAGGTAAAGGCCATGAACTAGCCACACAAGCCTGATGATGCCAGTTCATGACCCAAGTTCACCCCTATCTCCCCACCCCACCTATAAAGATGTGACGACACTCATCTCTAATTTTCTACAGTGAGATGGGAGGTAAAGGCAGGGAAATCACTGAGAAGCTCACCTGCCAGCTAGCTGAAGTATGCAGCATGCAGAAACAGAAGACGCTCTGCTTTCTCAACAAGGTGGAAGGAGAGAACCTCCTGAAACTTGTCCTCTGTAGAACACAGAAACAGGCACATGATAAGGGCGGGAGGTAACAAAGATACAGAGAAAAATTGACATAGTAAGAGCCAGGGAGCAAGGGAGAAAAATGAACAGACATGATTGTGAGTCCAAGAATAGAAAACTGTTCAATTTGAAGGAGTATAAAGTAGGGTCAGGAAAGGGGTGACATGGAGAGGATGGGAGGTGAGCAGCACAGGTCATGAAGCAGTTTGCAACCCCAGTCAGGGGATCTGGGCTTATCCTACAGAACCCAATTAAGGGTTTTAAGCAGGGGATTGACGGGGTCAGATTTGTGTTTAAGAAAGATCATTGTGGTAGCAGTACAAAGAATGAATTAGAAGAGAGAAGACAGAAGACAAAATTATGTTAGCAGAACGGAATGGTGACTGTGGCAGCTTAAACAAAGGGGAGCTAGTGAGCAAGCGTGAGCTGTGTTTGTCCAACACTCTCAGGGAAGGGGCAATATATCTGGGTCTGAGACGCCGATGACTTCAGAGGAGTATATATAATGCTGAGCTGAGAGTCGCACAAGCCCAGAATTAACTCATCTGTCACTGCAGATGATGTGATCAAGAGCAAGTGAGCTAAGCCATGATTTGCCCAGGTATAAAATGGGAACAAGAGTAATCAGCATGCAAATTGATTAACCCACTTCCTGTTGTATAGGAAAGCTAAGGAAATCTTTGTTATGTTTTTAGGTGTTCTCTGTTACAGCCTTGGCTAACTCTGATACGTGACCCCATGACCTAGCTAAAGACCAGTCCAGACTACATAAGTTCCCCAAAAATATTGCTTCTGAATACAGTGTAGAATTATTAGGNCAAGGGGCTGGAGAGGTGGCTCAGAGGTTAAGAGCACTGACTGTTCTTCCAGAGGTCCTGAGTTCAATTCCCAGCAACCACATGGTGGCTCACAACCATCTGTAATGAGATCTAGTGCCCTCTTCTGTATACATAATAAATAAATCTTTAAAAAGAAAAAGAATTATTAGGCCAAGATAATTAACACTCAATTATTGGTGGAAATTATTAAGCAACTCCACGTAGTTAAGAGGTTTATTTAGGGATTTAGGGCAACTTACAGCAAGTAAAGGGGTTGATCACAGGGTNCAGGAGAGGTGAGGTGCAGTCCAGCGGTGTTCTCCGGAGAACTCTGCTCGGTCCACCATCCAGTGTCCAGGATCCAGGAACTAAGAGGGCCTGCACGGACTGATCCCAGTCTTAAAGGCTCCTGTCTCGCCCNGCCCCAGGGGGAGGTCCTAGGTAGGCATGGCAGTTACTGGAAGCCTCAGTANNGGTTGTGCTTCCAGGTCAAAGCTGGAACTGCTGCCCACNACACTCCATCACCTCCAATATTTAACATNTTTCACGGTGGGAACACATGAAGTTTATCCTTGGTAATATTAAACTCTGTCATTAGCCGTATTCACCATGCCATGCAACTGATCTCCAAAATGAGCCAACTCATTCCTCCTATCACACTAAGGCTTTGAATCCTTCAACTAGCATCTTTCTTGTGCTATCCCCAGTCTCTGGAACCTCCATTNTGACCTCTGCTCCTGTAAGTTCAATTGCCACACGAAAATGACTACACACTATATTATCACCTCCTTTAGATTGGATCCTCTGTAAAACCAAGGGCCTGCTGTAGCTATGTTTCATAAACTCATTCTGATCTTTACTTCTATTTCAAACATAATAACTACAAATAGGGTGCGACATGTATGTGAGTGTGTGTGTGTGTGTGTGTGTGTGTGTGTGTGTGTGTGTGTGTGTTCTAATCAGATCAAAGTAATTGGCATATCCATCAGCTGAAATAATATACTGGAAAGACTCAGAATCCTCTCTACCAGCTATTTTTTTTTAAAGCATACAATTAATTGTTACCAACCATAGTTATCCCACACTAGAGGTAATTTATTTTTATTTTTGTGTATNTGTGGGAGGATGAAGGGTAGGTGAGTTTGTACAGATGAGTGGAATGACCACAAGAGCACAGAAGGTATCAAATCCCCTGAAGCTGGAATTACAGGCAGTTCTGAGCAGCCTGGCATTGGTTCTGGGACCAAACTCAGTTCCTCTTCAAGAGCAATACATGCTCCCAATTGCTGAGCCATCTCTCCAGCCCCAGAATTACTTCTTATCCAACTCCTAGACATACAGCTGTGCTCTCCATACCCCGGCATCTTCCCAGCATCTGATAGCTGCTATTATATCTACCACTGGTATGAAAAATTCTTTAGCTTCTTCACAGGAATGAGTANAGGCAGCATTTGTCTTCTCTGACATTTCACTTCGCCATGTTGTTGTAAGTGACAGAATTTCATTCCTTTTTATGGTTGATTAATATTCCTTTGTGTGTAGATACCACATTACTTTATTCATTCATCAGTGGATATCTAGGTTGACTCCATATCTTGGCTATTATAAATAGTTCTGCAGTGAACATCAGACTCCAGGTATCTCTTCAACAGACTGATGTCCATTCCTTTGTATATCTACAGTTA
>LZPO01055661.1:0-15810 GCA_001675575.1 Neotoma lepida | reverse complement strand
CTCATCCTTTATTGAAAAGGAGAGAGGGGAGACCAAGGGGAGAGGCAAAAGACCTCCCCATTGCAAGATCAAAGCACATTGTCCAGCCAAGTGTACACTCTTCCCAAACACCTGGTAACCACCCCTGTGGTCAAATCATTCCATTATGCAGCCCTGCTGGGTAAAGCAAGCTCAGATTCTCTGACCCTGAGTAAGGTCTCACTAGGAAGCCTCTGTGGGCTCCCACAGGATGCAGCCCTTTTGTTATACCCCAAACAGAAGACATGATTTTGTAAGGACAAGCTTTTCTATCACTAACAGCTGTAGGGCCTTGAAGTCCCAAAGCCCAGAGTCTNGCCAGGCAGATGCACAGGCTTACAGCAAGCCCCAAGAGCTAGATGCTTGTTGCTCCAGGCAGAAGCAAAGTTGTTGTAGCCCACTAGGTTTCCCAGTGGTTGTACCCAGCAGGACTGCATAAGAGGTTGGTTGGATCATGGGCCTGGGTACCAAGTGTTTGTAAGGGTCTACACTTGACTGTAACTAATGGGGGGGGGTCTTTTGCTCCAGCCCTTGGCATTCTTATAAATAGACCTTTGGAATAAAGTTCTGGGCTGGTGGATAAGGATCCAGGCCCATTTGAGTCTATCCTGTGTTTTCTCTTGCTTCTATTTCTAACTAAGTCTCTTATCCCTCATTCCTCAAGAGTCCCTGGGGTAAATAATGGTGGGGGCTGGTCCCCCACACCAAGTCTTATGACTGTAGGTACTGAGGGTATACACTTATTGCTCTTAGTTTTAACAACTAGTGTCCCTTGTACTTGGTAGCTTTTAAAATCCTAGGCATACAGCCTCAGCATCAGCATCATCAACAACATCAGCAGCAGCAGCAGCAGGAGTATCATCATCATCATCATCATCATCATCATCATCAGCAGCAGCAGCAGCAGCAGCAGCAGTAGCATTTGCTACTTACATAGCTCCCAAATGGACCTTGGCTCCTGGGACTATCAGCTCCTACAGCAACTGTATTATAGCTCTGGGACAGCTATCAGATAGCTTTGGCACACTTAGCCCTTGACAGCAGCCTGTGTTATAGCTCTCTGGAATTCTTCCAGCAACCCAAGCTCACAGTATCTCATTTCTGGCTATTCACAGCCTCTGATATCTGCCTTCCTGAGACTACCACCCTCCTTCCCTTTTGACCCTGCTGTCTCTGTTGCCTGTCATTTCTACACCAATCACTTTTTGGAACTCTTCAGTTCCCTCTCATCACTGCGGCTGCTATTGCCATCACCACTGCCTCTGCTGCTGCTGCNACCTCCCTTCGCCACAACCCTTTTGCTGTTGCAGCTGTTGTTCAGCTGCTAATCTTGCCATGTCCTCTTTATGTTGCAAGCTCAGCCTGCAATGATAAGCATGAAAAGAATGCAAGTGAAAAAAACAAAAAACAAACAAATAGACCAAAAAATACCTAAGAGAAGCTTAACTTAAAAAGTAATCAAACAGCCTTTTATCCATAGCCAGAAGGGGGCATGAAAATGAGGCTAATAGAAGGTTCATATTTGTACCAATCACAATCCTTCTTCTGGACCATCAAGGGAAGACTCCCTTTCTGGTCTTGATAAAAATGGGTATGTAGCTGTTTGAAAAGTTGTNGCTGGGATAGTACCTTCTTAGACTATACTTTTGTTTTTGTAGCAAGCAGCTGTAGTTGTAGGGTAGTTTCCTTCAGGTTGGTAGCTGCTGGCTGGCACAAGGGCAGTCCAGCTGGTTGCTCAGCTTGTAGTCCCTCCCTTAAAGTATCCCNGGCATCAGGGAAGGGTTTATTAATGCTATTAATTAAGGAGTCAACACTTACTTATATAAAAATCAAGGTTATGTGCTGTGGAATAATCCGCTTGTACACTGTAAAGATTTGTCACTTAAATTGGTTTAATAAAAGACCAGTAGCCAGGCAGGAAGTATGGCAGGGCAATCAAACTAAGGATGATGGGAAGGAGAAGGGTGGAGGCAGGATTAGCCAGCCAGATGCAGAGGGTGCAGAAGATGAACATGCCATGCAAATAAAGGTACCACCACATGGAAGAGAGTAAATAAGGAGTATGAGTTAACGTAAAATGTAAGAGCTTGTTAGTAATAAGTCTGAGCTATTGGTCGAGCATTTATAAATAACATTAAGCCTTCGAGTCAATTATTTTGGAAGTAGCTGCTAGGTATTTGGGAGCAGGCAGGTGGGAGAAAAATGTCCAGTTACACTTGTAAAAGGAAGTTTANAATAGGCCTGTTATTAATATGAACAGCACTCAAATAGTATTTAACTTCTACATCCTTGCCCCCTCAGTGAGAGCTGGGGCCCTCTGGTGTGTTTGAAATTGCCTAACAGTTGCCCTAAAGTACTTTTTAACTTTTATTTTCAGATTTATTTCATTTATGTATATGATTGTTTTGCCTGCATGTATATCCGTGCACCATGTGTGTTCCTGGTGTCCAGGACTGAAGCTACAGATTTCTGTGAACAACCATGTGAGTGCTGGGAACTTAATTTANGTCCTTTGCAAGAGCAACAGGTGTTCTTAATGGCTTAACCATCTCTCCAGTACCCTAAAGGTTTTTGTTAGTTTGTTTGTTTGTGGGGGTTGGTTACATTTTCTAATTGAATTCTCTATGCAAGTCTGTGCTTTGTAAACTGTAAAGCCCCATCAATGCTATTATTGTTATTATCTGTTCACGTTTAATTTGCCAATCAGTCTCTCCTTAAGTAATAGTTTTATCAAGCCAGAAATCTGTAATCCATGCTGTCACAGTACATGAAGCCATGTTACACCAAAGGACTCATGCATTGTGGGATTTCTATGATGATTTACATGTGTAACTAGTGCAGTAGAGAGCAAGAACCAGATCAGAGAAATGACTGTGGTGGAGAGCACTGGTGTGCACATAGCATCCCCTCTTCTGAGCACACAGCTGGACTACATACAGTTCTCAGCATTCCTTGTAGTGAAGAGACTGTGGAGAGCACTGGTGTACACATAGCATCCCCTCTTCTGAGCACACAGCTGGACTACAGTTCTCAGCATTCCTTGTAGTGAAGAGACTTAAGTTCTCTTCCAGAGGATGTCAGCATAAGTAATGNTTGCTTCTATCACACTAGGCTCCTAACCCCCTATGGTGCCTCTTCCATGCTCTTTTTTCCTTCCAGCTGGTTGCCTCCCACCCTCCTGTGACCCCTCCCCATTTTCCCACCATCACTTGACAGTATACACAAAATCACATCCTGAAACAGTGAAGCTATATCAGCCTGTCAGCCTGAGGCTCCACNTGACCTTATGGAGCACTCTCCCNACCCAGTCGGTCTGCATTCCAAAGCTTTCTAGATCACCAGGTGAAGAGGCTGTCTTGAGTTTCGAGCTTTTGGATGTACTGGTTTCTACTCCCTTGCGTCCTCTAAGTGAGACACATTCTCAAGAGTTGCTCATACATAACTCAGGAATGACATTTATTTCTCTAATGCTTGTTGTAAAGTCCCCTTCAGACAAATCCTCAAATACTGTGTGGTGGTTCACCCATGAATATCAGATTTACCTCATTAGTTAATTTGATCTCCCGGGTGCGAAACTGTTCATCTTTTCACTCAGTGTGAAACAGAGGCACACTCTGTGGGGGTACATCTCAGATGCCAAAAAGTGAGACAGAGCAGCGTTTTCCACNAGGCCCATTTGGGTTTGCTACAATTATGGACTGGAATGCGATCTGCAGGCTGAAACCGCAGTTTTGAAAGTGCAAAAATAGCAGCTCGAAGTCTTATATTTAGTGGAAACCAAAGGTTTCAAATGACAGTTGCAACAAAACGAAAACGGAATAACATGTGCTATTCTAGAACAGGCTGTGGAAATGTGAGAGGAGTTGTTTCCTCCTCCAACAAGCCCTGTGTTGTGACTGCTCTTCTGGAGCCCGTGTCTGATGTTCCCCGGGTGCAGCTGAGCGATTTCCACACAGTTCTCGCATCTGACTCCAAAAGCTTTGAGAAGGCCTGTGAATATTTCCTAAAGACTTGGGAAACAGGCACCGCAGGGCTTTTACACAGAGACACGAATTTCAGTTTCTCTTCACCCATCCACCTCTACCAAACATCGCTTCCCCTGGTGATCTCTTTATATTTCCTCCTTCTTTTCACTCTCCTTTTGCTAATCCCTTTTTGTTCCATTCAGTGTAAATCCTGCTACAGTCTCTAGANAATTCCACCCCTCACAATGCATTGACCTCTTTAGAAAGATTCAGGGAAAGGGATGTGGGATCAGAAAGAAAGAGGCTGTGAGTTCCTGAGTACTGTGTGCCAACNGTACCNCAGGGTTCACCATCAATGGCTTTAACCAACTTCAGTTAAAAAAATAAAAATAAAAGTAACCAGATGGGTGCCTGGGAGTGGTTGGAAGCGGGAAAGGAAAGTGGGGAAACGATGTAATTACATTATGATCTCAAAAAAAAATTCTAAAAAATCAGAAAGAAAATTGCACCTGTAACGAACGTGTATGGGCTTTAATTTTTCTTGTAACAGTTCCCTAAACAGTTCAGTATAACAAGTCCACACCGGATTTACACTGTATTCAGTACTATAAATAATCTAGAGATTATTTTAATCATATAGGAGGATGTGTATGAATTTTAAGCAAACACTATCCCACCTTCTGTAAGGGAGACNAGTACCTATGGGCTTTAATATCTNCTGATGAGATCCTATAGCCAATCTCCCAGGCTACTGAGGGACAAGTGTATTAATCTTTCTGTGCTTATCATAATGAAATCTAAGCTTTACGATTTTGTATTATTGATCATGAATCTCTTCTACTCTCTTTCCCAGTGGCCCTGTAGCACTTAACTGAATGGATTGTGAAAGTTTAGGGAAGGGTTAAGGTTTAGAAATTGTGGCAAAGCTTTGATTTCTACTGATATTAATTGCTATTCTTAGTTACCAGTCTTGTGTGTGGGGTGATGTTCAAATTCACTAATATAAACAGCTGAGAGTGCACAGAAAAGCCCGTGATATGATATGAACATTTACTTTTAAATGTGCAGACTACTCCCACTTATCCTAATGCTACAGAGTTCATGAAAGAGAAGTTTGGTAACTCTTGTTCATCCTTCACACACCCCTTGAGGCCAGGTACTCTTAGGGTCAGTTGTCAAGAATTTTGCTTGAAGCAAATCAAATTGGAGTCTCTTCCCTAGCACTATAATGGCCATAGCTCTGCCTGTATCTTGGCTCTCAGTTGAGGAATCTGCTAATTACTAGGCAATGCCATTTCTCTGTCCTGTTGTTTCCTAAGGCCTGAGTTGGGGTTTCCATGAGCAGTGAGGGTAGACACAGTCAAGAAGCAAAGCCTCTGAGCTAGCAGCTGCCAGTGGCCATGTCAGAGGAGCAGCAGGTGGCAACTGAAGTTCAAGGTGTGAGCTTACCAGGAAGCAACTCCTTGATGGGTGAATCTCAATAGGCAAGGCCCCAAGACCACAGACCCCAGAATGTCTTTTCTTCTGCCATGCCTTAACATGTTTGCTGCTGCTATCTTTCTCTGGCATCTGACACGGTGTGAATGGGTATGGGGAGATCCCCACTGCCTGTAACGCAGTGTGTTTATCTCATGGAAACATTCTGTTCTACTGGGCAATTTTACCTGTGGATTATTACGAAGATGATTTCTTCCTAAGATGTGCTGTCTAAATGATAATAATAATGTTAGTTTAAATAGTTTTGATGATTAAGAATATAAAGAAGGAAGTGTCACACTGCTACAACATATGAATTTCTATTGAGGAGCCCTATAAACTGTGGTTTAGGTTAATGATTAAGAAATACAATTGAGTCCCAGTTAGCCCAGCTAGCTTAAATGCCTTTAACCTTATTGTTGGGAGATGTGTTCACAGGATTTGGAGTGTATCACAGCTGAAACAAGGCTTTGAAAATAACTTAAAGTTAGACTAAAATGTTTCTGTCAAATAGCTTTGAGGTGAAAAACCCAAGAAGGTAATATAAAGTTTTAGAAAGGCACATAGTTGAATGCAGAACTCTTTAAGGTCAGGGAACAAAAACAAAGCAGCCCAATTATTACTAGCTGACACACTTTTCTTGCTAGGATTGGTTGATGACCAAGGGTGATGATTAATTACTTGTACCCATTTTTGCCCTCAATCTCCAANAGCAAGAAAATCACAGGAGTCTGCTTAAGGAGTATTAGGGAATTTATTAGGATATAAATTGGGGAAAACAACTCACTGAACAGGATAAGGCAAATCCGTTGTAGAGTCCTGGAAGGCTGATGGCTGGGGCCCCACCCTGCTTCTGCCACCTGAATCAGTCCACACTGTCCAAGCCCATGAGGGAGAGAAGGAAGCAAGGCATATATGCCCCTCAGGTCTGAAGCTAGCTCCATGGCCATGCCCTAGGGGCTGGTACCTCAAGGTCATAGGTGGAACAGGTACGCACAACAATCTCCTGATATAAAAAAACTATTGATGGGTGGGTATGTACCCTAAAGGCTTAAAGTAGAGTTGACGGTCTCTGATTTCCCTTTGACCCCTGTGCTGCTGGAGGCTGTCCCTCCAGGCAGCTATAAGCAGCTGAGAAACCAAGTCCCAGAGGGAAAACGGTCCTGGAATAGAACTGAGGATATGAGGGGCTCAAGTTTCTGTGACCCTTTCCTTTGGCTGGAGCCCTCTTGTGGCTAGCAGTCCCCAGGTACTCCCTCCTAGAGCCTCTGCCACAGCTTTCTGCATTGTCTAGGAGCCTCAACACAGCCACAACACCTACCATCATTTCGTTTGTGACCTTTACAGTCGGTAAATGAGCTTATGGGTTTTTCTGTCTCTTTACCCTGATATGAAATAAAGCTTGCCATTAATCACCCTGGAATTCCCAGACACTTAGCTTTGAGTGCCTTTTGTAGTTCTTTGCTGTGTAACATCACATGCGCTGGGAAGCATGGCCACTCTGCCCTTTNGGAACAAAACCCAGTGTGACATCAGCTTGTTTAGATGAAAGGCCAAGCCTGTTTTGGTAACTTCTGTTCGGCTTATTTGACTTTGGTGAGATCACATTAAAGTTTCATGCTTTCTGGGTATGCAAAATTGATGTAGCATAAATTAGTTGGCTGATGTGTGCTCTTTTTTTTTCTCTATTGTTTGAAAATGACTTCTCTGGGAAGCTCCCTAGTGAATACAACTTTGCCTGCATGGATCTTAGGGAAAACACCACTAGTTAGTAGTTTCCATAAAAGTATACATCTATGGAGAAAAAGGTTCTCTGAAAAAAATAAAAAATGGCTATTTTTACATATCCTTTATTTGTCCTACCATTTCTAAAGAGTGCACATCCCACAGTGATATGGTGATCTAACGGCACTTTTGTATCAGCAGTGTTAAAAATTAGAGTGACAGACTTAATCTCACACTCTATAGTTACTTTCTAAAATAAACACATGAAAGCATACAATGACAGTGCATTGAGTAGAAAGCGGACGTGTTGGCCTTAAATTCCGGATAATTTAGTGCAGACAAATGCCTGTAATAATGAACAATAGATGTTCACCTTGGAATACCTTACATATAGAAATCTTGATGCACTTCTAATAAAAAATGAACTCTCATAATTTAATTATGCATATTGTTATAAATAACAAAATTTAAGAAGTTTGACACTATGAGTGATTTTCATAATTTTCCTTTCATAGTTGGTTTAGCAATACCCTCCTTTAAATTAAAAAAATTCTTAAGGTGAAAAAGAAATTTGTGTGTTGTAGAAATAGCATTACCTTGATCTCATACCTGTTTTTTATGTTTCCAGACCAAAATTTTATGCTATTTCCCTCTTCAAAGTCGTCGTATGTATGTTCTTCTTCTCTGGCACTCTTCCCTGCCCTCCACACCTCTATCAGCCCACTTAGACCCATCTCACGGCTTCAACTTAAGTCAATTCCCAGGAACATGAGCCCCATCAGCCCAACTGGCTGCCATTATGTTCTCCTAAAGTGTGTACTTCAGTGTTACACACACGATTCCTATGCTTGTCTTCTCTGTTGGATTATANATCTCTGTGATGGCTACTATATTTGTCTGTGGAGTTTTACATGGCCATTATTTAGCACAGAATAAATGGGTTTATGCTATGGACTGACATGTGCACAGCTTACAATGTGTTCTTTCATCTCATTGTGATTTTCTAATAATACAGGGAGTTGACTAAAGATCAGAGTTGTTGAAACAATCAACCAAGATCATTCTCTGATGGATATCTGGATTATCTTTCATTAAACAAATTATTCATTAATTACTTTTGACCCAGTTGAAGGCAATTTTATTAAGCTTTATGTCAGGTATTATACAGGACCCTAAGATACTGGTGATTAGTAAGAAAGAGCTCTTGGGGCGGGGTACATGACTCAGTGATTGCTGCATAAACCTGAAGACCAGGGTCCAAAACCTATCGCCCATATTCAAGGTAAGCAGGTGTGACAGCCACCTGTAATCCCAGTACTCAGGAGACAAGGGACATCTGGGGCAAGCTGGTTAGCTCCACTAGCTGGGATTTTTGTCCTCTGAGTTCATCAGAGACCCTGCTTCAAGAAAAACATGAAGAGTGAATGAGGAAGACACTTGTCATCACCCTTGGGCCTCCATATGCCCACACGGGTGTGCCCATACACCCATGAAAACACACACACACACACACACACACACACACACAATACACACACAGCTTTTCTTTTCAATAAGCAAATCAGATAAGGAATATGCACTCCCTTTGACATGTATAAAAAATATGTTAGTGACTTTTAATTCTGCAAGGATTAAACTGTAGGACCAAAAAGATGGACAGATAGAAACCTTATACGGGAGTGCTAAAATGATAATGGGGCAAACTTGATCTTTAAGTTGTTATAAAATTCATTTATTTCTCAATATTGCCCTGGAATGGAAGAATCAAGGACACATGAACTCCAGCTCAACCACAACATACCTTTTGCTGAATCAGCACGATAAGAACGTGAGTTTCCCATTATTCAAATGACAAAATTCAAATAGTTCTCCAAATACATCACTTTTAAACCAATAGCTTATTACTAACAACAGGTTACTACCCTAGGGGCACTTTCATAGGTGGACCCATGAAAGTCCTTAGCACATTTTGAATTAAGAAAACAGAATATACTCAGATTTTTACATTTTCTTAAAAGGCCCATTTTTTTTTTTTTTTTCCTACTAGTGTATTAAGCTTCTGTTTTTGGCTGGATTCAGAGAGAGAAGAAAAGGCAAGCCAAGGGGAAAACAAAAATGATGAACATTGTGATTTTACAGAGTCTAACGGATTGGGAAGAACTCATGTCTTGTACAGACAGTGCTTCTGGAAGTCTCTTGAGCCCTTCAGATGGGGAGGGCCTGACAACCTCCTCGCCTGTGCAGGAGACACATTCCTAGTGGGAGCTGCACCAGGGAAGCCAACCAATCTCCCAGGACCCTGGGCGCCTGTCAGAAGTTGGTCTTTTAGCTCAACCATGGCACAAAATGTTATTCTTTAAGTTTATTTACCTTAAATTTATATGTGTCAGATTCTGACAATACTAACATAAATGATAATCAGAGATGACAGCAATTAAAATGAGAAATTCCCCATTTTTATCTTTGGTTTGTAGATTCATAGCATTTTGGGTTAAAAATACGGAAATAAATTGGGGAGAGTCCACTGCAGGGTAACTGCAAGCCTGTATGCTTAGCTGCTTTGTCCTGATACTACGTTTTCTTCAGAAGGATGTTCAGCCCTGCAGAGAGACAGTGCAGTTCACCGTCACAGGGCCCATATTTGGGAACAAGCAACTTTGTTCTGTTAACTTCTTACTAGATGTGTGACGGTGTGTTAGCTGCTTGTCTGCTTCTATATTGGTAAAATGTGGCTGCCATACCAGTTCCTTGTCATAAGGTTCCAATAAACTTAGTAATATTCATCACACGTGTAGATGCTACCGGGCACGTATGTGGGCAGCCCATGTGAGTGCTCACTCATTGCCTTGCTGCATGCTGGAAAAGAGCTACTTCACTGCCCACACACAGGAGGAACCAACCCAGACCTTCAGCAGGTGTTCTTTCCTACTCGGCTTTGTGCCTGTCTGGACCACTCCTTCCCTGATTAGGGATGATTTATTTCAGTTACAAGACCTAGTGATAGCACATGAATAAACCAAGACAGTTATTATGTATCTCAAAGAGATAAGCAAGAAGAAAATGTGATGTCATGAAGGAGGTGATAAGCCCCAAGCCTGGGGTGCCCACTTGATTCTGTAAAACCACAGAACACAGATTCTAAGGGTGATAAAAATCCTTCAGAGCTCATATATGCCAACTTCTTACCTGAGTAACAGATTGCTTTATCATCCCAGTGTCACACATCTGGCCTCTGCACATTAAGCTACCTATGTGAAGAGAGAGGTAGTGGAAAGAGTAAAAAGTCATGGGACTCAATGGGGGCCAAATCACCTCATTCCTCAGGAAAATGGTGTGGGATTCCAAGNAGGTAAGTCTCAGAGTTTCTCCTAAGTTCTTGCTTTGTATTCTTGAAGAACAGCCAGGCAGTTATGCATTAAAATGTTTTCCTATATACACTATTTCTTTTATTTAATGGCCTTCCCTCCAGCCTCCAGGGACACAACGAGTAAGTTTGTTATCTTTTCTACATGAGTCTTGTAAGAACTTGAAGCCAGTTCTCCTGCCTCACATCCTTTCCTATGAACGTATTCAAACTTGTGTGTCCATATTGCTTTGAGTCTACCCTTGCAAACTCCTCCAATAGCATGTCCTTTGTTCTGTTCTTCTCTTATTTCTCTATGTACGTGCCTGGCCTCTGTTCCCACATGCTTCACCCTGTACCCTGTTGGCCCACTAGTTAGTGTGGCTGCTGAAAATGGTCACCATATTCATGCGGTTTCCGTAAAGGAACCTCATATCCAAATCAATTACAACATCAAACCTAGGCCCATCTAACTCCATAGGGCTAAAAACACCACATCATTTTGTGGAAAGCCTGCTATGTGTTCTCTGAGGTTCAACAAAGGATGAATGAAATGCCCACACAATCTTTGTGGACACATGATATACAATTCTGAGATTAATCAGCAATTGTATTCTGCAGGACTCGTACAGCTATGAAAGGACTGATCTGTCCCTCAGGAATGGGCCACCAGGCAGCCCCGTTGGTTGGCTGCTGTGCTTCCAGAGGCTGTAACCAACAAGATACTCTTCAAAATGAGAGGGGCATGCTTACTGCAGAGGAGAGAAACTCTTTTTGCNTGGTTGCCTATTTCTTCCTGTATCTCTCTGTCCTTTTTCCCCCCAATAAAACATTGCAAGGTCTTTTGAGAGTGCTATCTTATCTTGGGTCTGCAAAGGAAACTGAAGACTTGTGGTCTGTATATTGGCCACAGCACTGAAGAGGCTATGACTCCTCAGGTAGACCAGGGTACTGGTCAACAAGGGAATTCAAACTACAATTCAGGGCTCGGTTTAATGAGGGCTTGAATTCCGTTGGTTACTTTTCCAATTCTTTTTTACTAGGCTTTCAGAAGTAAGTTCAAATGCAAATCTCCTTAGAAGGGTCATACTTCGTTGTTACCTTTCAGTTAATAAACTTGGTGTCAAGGAAAGGGCAGCCAAAAAGTCTAGCACCTCATAATACTGGAAGTAACCACAACCCAGTTCCACATGTAGGAACTGGGATACTCACAAAGATTAGTCACCTTGAATCATCCTATGGAAATGGCCTTTGGAGGCCCTTCAGGCATGCCTGCTATTCCCATGTGCCACTAATACTTTCATCCTGAACAATGTCCTCGAAGTGTNCCTGTCGCTCTGCAAGTGTGATCTCCTTTGACTCCTTAGACAGAAGCTGTGAAACTTCTCTGGAGAGATGAGCAATGCTATTACAACATCAGAATAAATAAACAAGTAAGTAAATAAACAAACTCCTTTCTGNGCAGATTCATGAANTGCCTGAGAGGCAACTGTCCCTAGTNGGTGCTAGAGGAAAGCAAGTCACCATTCAAGAAGTGGAGAAGAAGTTGGTATACTTGGTGAATACAAAATGTTTCCTTGACTTTTTGTACCCCAGGTGTTAAGGACTAGAGCTGGANGTCTTTTTAACCTCTAAGAAGTCNTCAGTGTTCACTTCATAAAGCGAGCCACCACATTTAACCTAATGGAGGTAGTAACTGTTCTACAGAAAACAAATGGTGTGACTTTGAGGGCATTTTAACCCACTTTTTTTTTCCCCTCAAAGAATAAAAAGGTTTGTTTTCTTCAAGTCAGCAATACTTCATCTTGGGAGAGGCTGTGGAAGGAGGAGAGGGTAGCCGACACAAGCTATAACTCAGGAAGGAGATACAAGCAAGGTCAGGCAGGACAGAATGATGTGCGAGACCACGTTAGAAATATCACCAGATTCCTTTGGGAGTTATAAAGGTGCCTTAATTCTTGTCCTTGCCAAGCATCCTGTAATAGTATGACAAGATTTTATTTATTATCACAGTCAAATTGGACTCTTATGCTCTGGCTAGGCCACAGGTGTGGGATGTCAGCCATGGCACTCATAATCATCAGAGTGGCTCTTGTGAGGTCATTAAGGAAAACAAAGGATTCAAGAGGAGACCCTCCAAAGAGGATGGCATTTTCTTCAGGCTGGAGAGGCACCTGTTTGCTTTTATTAGGTACTAGTTGGTTTAACACTGAAAGAACCCTGAGTTTGTGAACAGAAGGAAGCAAAGAAGTCTTCCATTTAAAATGAAGCTTCCCTAATTGGTTGGGGACTTTAGTTATGAAGTGTCTTTGTTGCCTCAGTCTGGTAAGAGAACGGTTGACAAACATTGTGGTGATATGTTGTTTACCCTAACAAACTTGCCTGAGGATCAGAGGACAGAGCCAGCCACTAGATTAGACATAGATGTCAGGCAGTGGTGGCACACACCTTTTAATCCCAGCACTTGAGATCTCATGCTTTTGCTTGGGAAACACACATGCCTTTAATCCCAGGAGGTAATACGGCAGGGCAAAGAAAGGTATATAAGGCGTGAGGAAACAGGAACTCTCCCTTTTTAGGCTGAGGATTTCGTAGAGGTAAGAACTAGTGGCTGGCTGTTCTGCTTCTCTGATCTTCAGGTAAGTTTATTAGGGTACACAATATATCACCACAAAACATCTTGAGGTTAGAAAGGAAGCAGTTAGAGTGTATGGAAATATATATATAGGGCATCCCTATTTACTTTACAAATGCTAATTGGAGTAAGACATAATTTATTCAATACTTATGGCCAACATGCTGTTTATTATGAAAAGATACATTTACTTCATCACTCAGCCATACCTGTGAGAAAGCATACGGACACTTTGAGGAGAAATTAACTGGAGTACATGTATTTGAGCATGTAGACCTGTTCTCAAGAAATTATTTACCCAAATACTTGTTTTAATCTGTTTAAGCTAATTATTTTTGTATAGCTTCCTAGCACTTGGGACTCATATTCGAATAATATTCAGACCTACTTATATTGTATTAAGATCAGATAGCTTGTCACTGGAGATTCATCTTTAACATTCATTTTAGTAACTCATACCTAGAAAATGAGGAGAAAAGAGAAGTTTTCAGAAATAGGTCTAAATATAACACTGAATAAAAATGCCAAGAGAAAAGTGCAAACTCTCAACCTTTAAGTACTGTCAAAAAAAAAAAAAATCTAAGTAACATAATACTTACCAAAATACTTCCAAAGACTGGTGGAGAGGATGTGGATAACCTGCCCTGAGGAGCTAATCTGATTTGCTTTCCAATCCTCATTCAGAAAGGCCTTTCAAATGAGACATCTATATTAATGTAGATCTGTGGGAATATGGAGGGTGTTGGTAATATTAATTCAAAGAGGCAGTATCTAGGACTTTGCAAAATATTCTTTAAATATTACATTTGTGCAGTTGTGGTGGTTTGAGTAAGAGTGGCCTCCATAGGCCCTTCTGTTTGAATGCTTGCTCACCAGGGCGTGGTACTATCTAAAAGGATTAGGAAATGTGGCCTTGTTGGCGGAAGTGTGTCACTGAGGGTGAGCTTTGAAGTTTCAAAAGCCCAGGTCAGGCCAGTGGCTTTCTTTTCCTATTGCCTTCAGACACGGATCTGGATGCAGAACTCCCAGCTACCTCTCTAGCACCATGTCTGCCTTCATATCACCATGCTGATAATGAACTAAACCTCTGAAACTGTAAGCAAGNCCCAATTAAATGCTTCCTTTTATAAGAATTGCCATGGTCATCATGTCTCATCACAGCAATAGAAACCCTAACTAAGTCAGTGGGTGAGTAAGCATATGCCACGATATGCATGTCGAGGTCAGACGGTAACAGTCCACAATGTGGGTTCTGAGGATAGAACCCCAGGTTGGCAGGTTTGGTGGCAATCACCTTTACCTGCTGAGCCATCTTCTCAGTCTTCAAAGCACCTTGTTCATTGCTTGGGGTGTCTATCATGTTTAGGTTTCTTGAAAGAAATGAAGATTTAAGTTCTTGCTTCTTGAAGCTGCCCAGAGGAAGGCTAATAAAGTAAAACATGTCACTAAAATATAATTAGCTGAATAGAGAAAAAGAGGCACCAAGGTTAAATTATAGTTACATACATTGTGACTTTTCATTCCACCTCAGCTCCTCAACCCCGACTGTGAACAATCTCCTCATACCCACCATAAAGGTCCAAGGTCTGCTTGGGAATAACAATCTTTTGTGGGGGTGAGACTCTATTATTTTCAATTTGTGGAGGAAGCTGGATTTCTTCCTGCAGGGCCCTCCAAGCTCCGTGGGTCTTTGGCAACACCACCTGTTTAGCTGAACAGTGGCTCTTCAAACAAAATGCTTGAACAATTTGGCCCTAGGATGTATTTTAAGAACACTCCTGCCTGGCAAGAACATGTAATAGCTACCGTTTAACAATTCACCAGACGAAAATGAATACTGGGTAACTGCCAGCTACAATTTCTGGACCATAAAACTTTAAATAATTAATATGAAAAGAAAAGAAAGTGAATACCACTTATTTTGAGTCTGACGAGTTAGTAGTTCACATATTAGGACCTAGGACATTCCAGAAGTGACACAAGGTGAAGAAAAGCTTGCTATGGCACCAACCATCAAATATGCCTCTAGTACACACGTGATTATGCATATGGAGGACCTGGAGATGATGGATGTAACAGCTGTGTACACTAGCTAAAATAATTTAGTTGATTAGTAAACTCAGATCCACATTGGATATTTCAAAATAAAAACAAGTCACTCAGGAAAAAAAATCATTTTTAAGTCATCTTGAAATCTGCTTTTGAGTAGATGCATCTTGTAACTAAAAGGATTTTGGAGCAACTTGGTAGGAAAATTTGATTTTTTTAGTTATGTTAAATTACTGAAATGTCCATTTCTCACATAAACACCAGATGTTTTTCTTAAATTGACATGACAGTCATACATGCTTATCATGTGCTATCTTCGTACATGGATGCAATTGGAAATATGGCATTATCTCTGGAAATATTTGTCATTCATGTTGAAAACATTCAAAACTCGTTTTTAAAATCCACATAGAACATCACCAGTACCAGTAATTACACAATTGTGGATATGACACCAGGATGATTTCCCCCTAACTATAACTTGGTACCTATTAATCAACCTCCACCCACTCTTTCCTTCTCTCTTTGTAGCCTCTGGCAACCACTAGTCTCTCAGCTTCTCTGAAATCCTTGTTTTCTGTTTCCATGTGAGATCATGT
>LZPO01055660.1:36313-50992 GCA_001675575.1 Neotoma lepida | reverse complement strand
AGCAAAAAAAAAGAAAGGCTCACCAAACAATTTCAAATGTGTGAGACTCAAAACAAAAGATGTGACGATGGCACAGCAGCATTTTCCACACAGGATGATCTATGGCAAACAAAACAACCCATGTTTTGCAAAAGCAAGGTCATCATTGTCAGCACAAATGCTCCATTTTGAGAAATATGATTCCACAGATAATTGACCTGGTATCTCACATAGTGAGGAAAAGAATCTGTCAGAACATTTCTACAAATTACAATGTAGAAATACAGGGATTTTGAAAAAGGAATGCCATGTTTCTGTTTCACCATTTCAGAAATTTTTATAACAAAATAAAACAATAGAGAGAAGACTGAAAACAGACAGAGAATTTTAGAATCTGGGTTTTATAAATTATCACATAAGGAACAGTCTTCTCTGGAATCAAATACCAAACTTGTAACTTGGACATTTGAAACTAAAAGAAAATCACAACTTACAACACATCATGATGAGATTTTTGCAATGTAATAAAGTCACTTGAACATGAAAGGTAGAAAGAAAGAAATATTCATTAAGATTTCAGCTGGAAATGTTCAGTGAAGCTGAAAGAAGCCCTGGACCTGAGTCCTGAGAACTTGGATCATGACAACCATGTCAACCTACATCTGAAAATTCAATTTCCAGACTCAAATTTAGCTTTTACTACCAGGAGGATTTCTTCTTATATTTTACTCTTATACATGACATTCTCTTCTTATGATTTTCCAGTGATGATTTCTGAAAATATGCACTGTGTGTGTGTTTCTGTGTGTGTGTGTGTGTGTGTGTGTGTGTGTGTGTTTTACATTTCACTGTACCATACCTTTGAATCCCGGTAAGTTTTCACTTCTTGGGGTATGTGTGTGTGTTTTATCTCGAAATACTCACATTCATTTTGTGGCACCAAAGCAGACCTAATGCAAGCTCAGGTGTCTGTGGATGTTTGTTGTCTAAAGTGGCTGCTCTGCAGGCAAAACCTCTCAGCACAGATGCCTTCTCCATCTTTCCACTCTCAATTGTAAGCACTTAGACCACCATATTGTTAATCTACCCTGACATCATGATAAGGGGCTGATGGTACTGTTTCTAAACATGGTTTGAGAATTGTTTGTGNAAAGTTTACTTAATTTACATTGTGATGTGTTATAATAACTGTAGATTTTATACCAAGTTAATGATGCTATGCAATGTCCCCTCTCCTTTTCATGTGGCTTCTCTGTTAACACAGCANTGAGAATATTCCATCCAAGAACAGAGATCAATTTTCTATTTGTTTAACCACTAATCTCATAATCCTAGTTAAAGACCAAGGGCAGGATAATTTCTCTGTTGCTGTCTGGGCACAGCAGAACCAACACCTTCCCTCAGAGTTTTTGACACCCTCAGGATGTGGTTTTCACACTGTGTTATCTAGCACAGTAATACATGGCTGTGTCTTCATTCTTGAGGCCACTGATCTGCATGTATGCAGTGCTGGCAGAGGTGTCCAAGGAGAAAACAAATCGTCCTTTAAAGTCATCAGCATATGATGGATTCCCAGTTTCAGTGTTGATCCAGCCCATCCACTTCAGGCCCTGTCCTGGTGTNTGCTTCACCCAGTNNATACTGTAGCTTGTGAAGGTATACCCTGAAGCTTTGCAGGAGATCTTCACTGACTGTCCAGGCTGCTTCAGCTCAGATCCAGACTGCACCAGCTGGATCTGTGCATGGACACCTGTGAAGAGAACACACAATAGTGAGGGGTCATGGAACTGACTCAATTTACTCTCTAGCTCTGAGCGCTGATGTCTTACTTTGGGCAGCTGCCAGCAGGAAAAGGAGCCTGCACACCCACTCCATGAGGTATGATATTGGGGTACAGTAGTTCCTTGAGACTAATCAAGCACTCCCTTGCTAGGTGAGGAAGAAGAGACTCAGATTTCTACTCTAAAGACTTTGCATAGGGCAGATTTGCATATGACCAGGCATTGAACAAAATGAGATATGCAATCTAGTATACAATGATCCACGACTCCAGGTGGGTAAATTATTCCTATTCAATGCCTGGTGCTCAAGTCTTCCCACTAGTTTTGTTTTCCCCCAAAGCCTCAGATAGGTCTGCACACTGATGTCCTCACCCATGTACCTCACAATCTCACCACTTAATCCTGTATGACATGGCAACAGTGGCCTATACCTCCCATTCATGCTGTGCCTGTCCTAGTGTGTGCACAGACTCAGTGACTTTATCCTTTCCAGTGGAGACTGCTCTCTGCACACTGAGACCTCTGCAGCAGTCCATCCTTGCCTATTGCTTCCAAATGGATGCTGTTCTTGAACTCTTAAAGTCTTCTGCACTCCCTTATAGGTGTCTAAACATTCTTGATGGGGCAGGTAGACATAAAATATATTTCTATTTAAAATAATGGAATTTGTGCTCTCCTTTTACATAAGTCATTTAATAAAAGTTATAGATTTGAAAATGTATAAGGGGGACATGGGGAAGTTTGGAGGAAATGATGTACTTATTTTAATAAAAAATTAAAGATTAGTATAATAAAAATGGTGAAGATGACTTTATAATAAAGAATAGTTTAAAGATCAGGTAAGGTGGATCAGTGGTTATACACATGTACTTCTTTCCCAAAGTCTTGAGTCTGATTTCTAGCACCCACATAAGGCAGCTCACAACCACCTGTAATACTGGCTCCACGGGGAGGCAATTCCTTCAGCCTCCTTGGGCACCTACACTCATTTTTTCATACCTACAAAAGACATGGATACATAATTAGACTAATAAGAACTTGAAACAAAGAAGAGTTTCATAATAAATCAACTTATGTAAAAAATCTTAAACTAAAATATAAAATCTGGATTTATTTTTATAGTATTGTAATGACAATAAATCTGTGTTCAAATATGAAGAAATTCCAGCACAGTCCATCCATTCTGGATAACTTGAAACCTCATGAAAAACTTTTGCTCATTTTAATCTCATTTCTGCTCTTTTGTAATCCAAACGTAACAACTGCACATCATTATGGGAATCTAATCCTAACTACTTTCCACATTTGGTGCTTGTAATGAGATACAAAGAGCAACAATACATTGAGTGGTTGAAACATACAGAGCCTGGANTCATCAGAAGCAGAGTTATGAACACCCTGGAGGGTTGATTCCAGGTATGTCTAGGGCTGTCTAGGGCTGTCTTGCATCTGACTTAAAGTGAAGCAATGTTGTTTGAATGTCGGTGAAGTATGTGCTGATAGTGTGGACTAAGGACAGGCAATTATAACAGTACGCAAAACAAAAACAGTAGGAGTGTCATAGAAAATGAAAGAAATGAGTACAGGAGTGCTGTACACAAAGACCAGACTTGTGTACTGCACAATCCATGTTCTTGTAGCACAAATGCTATTTNTNAAAGGAAGTCAACAATTGCCAGCTTCAAAGTCCTGCAGTTTGTTCTGCATACTGGGCAGGGAGAGGAAGTCAGGGCTGACTGGAAGTGCTTTCTGGCTTTCTGTGCACCTGGCTCAAGGATACAATTGAAACCATGGAGATTTGGTGCCCCCTAATGTATCATTGGCTCTCTGCATATTGCTGACCCCACCCTGATAAAGCATCATGATGGCTCTCTATACACTCTTTGTCAGTGATAAAGTCCTGTCTGAAACCCACTCCATGATTTGGACTTGGGGAAGATGAGAACGCAGAATTAAATAATTTTCTGATAATTTCAGATTATGACTTAAAATCATGTCTTTCTTTTCTTCTGCTCTTGGCATGTGGATCACATAAGCATAGGTGACTTCTTGTGGCAAGTGAAACAGTTGGATTACCAGGAGCATTTAAATGTAGCCCTTGTCAGATATTGATACAGTAGGGCAGGCATGGCTCTGTGTGAAACAAGACTTCTCTTATGACAGATTAAATAATTTCTTTTGTGATGTTAATTGATTTTTGGTTTGAGTGGACACAGATGTGTCACAATCAGTGACATAGCTCAGAGTGTTGGTCTTAGATGTGTCTATACATGTCTCATACAGGACAAGGGATAAGACATTTTTGTCCTTGGTGTCCTCTGTGCTTCTGTCTATCTCATTGTGGAATCATCTCAGAGCCTCATTCCGAATCACATGTATGTTTCCTCATGGAAGTATGCAGAAATATTCACTGTACCATTCACAAGTTTATTAATTTCCATTCAAATCATTATTTGTCATTTAATTCTATCTATTCATCATGCTCAAGTTTTGTGGGAAGTTCACACAAGTAGATATTTAAATGAGCAGAAACCGAGACAATCAAATCATTCTCAATGCTGGTGATACCCCAGCTCTCTACCTCCTAACATTACACCAGACTCAAAGAAAACCATGATCCCCTGTTCACACCCCATGTTTCCAGACCCTCCTCCTCATTTGCCTGCCTGTCTCTATGGACTTCTCTGGCCTTGAGTCTCATGGAGATAGAAATGTGATGTATAAAATAATAGTCTATGTTTCTTTTCACTTTTAATCTCCTCCAGATTCATTCACACTCCTGCATAGAAATCACTGCATGCGTGCTAAATGTTAAGAGCACTTCATGGCATTTTATGAAAATAGCACGTGTTCAGTCCTTTAAGAGTTAATGATTTCTGTAGTAGAGTGCCATAGGTTATAAGGCAATGACTATCTGAATAAAAATTCTGGTAGGAATTCCAAACTTTGATATTTTATGGTACACCACAATAAGGCAAATTGATAGACCAAATGCTACCTCTTTGTTTTGAGTATTGAGTCTCTTTCTACAGGCCCATTTAGTATTCCCTTTCATTCTTTGTGTGTGTGTATGTGTGTGTGTGTGTGTGTGTGTGTGTGTGTGTGTGTGTGTGTATGTGTGTGAGTGTGGTGTTTTTAAGTGTTATTCGTGTGTACAGTTGTGGACACAGGTTAGTGTGCTTGTGTGTACAGACATAGAGAGGCTAGAGGTAGGTCTTGGGTGTCTTTCAGCTACCACCTGATTCTTAAAATAGAGTTTCTAACTGAACATGACGTTCATCAATTAAGCCTAAATGAACTGTCTATAAACTTCAATGACCCACCTGTCTGTCCTCCAGTGTTGGAACTATAGATACCCACTGCCAATCCCAGCTTCTATACAGATACTAGGGATCCAAATTTTATTATCTTGCTTATACAACTACTTTGCCAACTGAGCTGTCTTCCCAACCCCCAATTTTCTTTCTTTTAGGGCATTTTTTATTTTACACAGGGCCTAAAATGTACTAGGTAAGTACTGTGTTACTGAGCTGTATCAGTTGACCTCACTTGTCACTCCTGTTGATCATGAGATCATTTCTGCAGTGCCTTTCCTATGACCATGTGGAAATGACATTAGGAATAGATGAAGAATAGTTTAAAATACTAAGTTTAATACAACAAACATACAGGTATTATTATATAAAGTGTAGATAATTTTCTTGCATATGATAATTTAATTTCTTTGGATAGATCCCACGAAATAACATTGATAGGTTGCATAACAATTCCACACTATTTTTATTAGCACCTTCCTTAATAATCATTTGTTAGTTTCCCTGAAGGGTCATGACAAAGGTCTATGAAAATCAGATAGGATGCCAATATCATACCAAAGAAACAATTGCATTCAAGTTCTGTTTGTTGAATCAAGGAGTTATGTGACTTCTATACAGGCATGTGAGTGGGCTGAAAACAGCTAGATTACAAAAGTGACCCTCCACAATATGGGAAACAATAAATATGAGCATTGTGTAGGTCAAGTCATCTCAGTTAACCCTTTAACAAATACAGACATTACAGCCTCCTAAGACTACATGGAGGAGAAAATATGTAACTGTAATTTAGAGGAAAGTTTAATGGCCTTCAATATACCTCAACATCAGTGAAGTTTTTTTTGTCGTTGTTGTTGTTTTTTTAGCATGATTACATGGTAAAATATGAGTAAGGACATTTCTTACCTCAGAGATAATGTTTAATGTTTGTTCCTGTGATACTATCTCATATTCTAAAAATAAGAAAAATACTATCTTTTAGTAATTGCTTCTAGGGCAGGAAAAGACTGTCCCAAAGATTTTTTTATGATATTGATCCATCAAGCCAAAGATAAGGTGGAATTCTCAAAGGATGGAAGACTTGGCTGAAGAACTCTATCATATCAATCCTGGAAATCAACACTATGGAACTTGGATGGATCCAGATAGCTCCAAACAACTACAATACAGAGTTCGTAGCTGCACTGGATTTCCCTTTGATTGATTTCCTCAAATCCACAGTTAAAGTACGTTTGCCAAGGAAG
The DNA here is from genome assembly GCA_001675575.1 of Neotoma lepida. Classification (NCBI taxonomy): domain Eukaryota; kingdom Metazoa; phylum Chordata; class Mammalia; order Rodentia; family Cricetidae; genus Neotoma; species Neotoma lepida. Next base: position 44,674 of record LZPO01055660.1, on the reverse strand, counting down.
ATTTGCACACAATGGCCAGTTATGAATCGTGTCCCATTTTGATCAAACTCCAGTTACTCTACTACCAATAATGTCTACCGGCCTTTTCTGAAGCATTCCAATATGTCAGGTTAGGTGAAAATGGGAGGAGAAAAATTAATGTAAGGAATAATGAGGCTAACAGGAGGACTGTGAACCAGAGTGGACATGTGAGGGATACCACAGGTATATTAAAACATTCTGAGAAAGGATAGATTGTTAGAAGGTAGAGTGATATACACATGTAATTCATGTGGTAATAGAGTGTGTAGAGTGGAAGTCTTGGTCACAGATGATGCATTGTAGACTCAGTCAGTGATCCAATATCAATGAAAAATTTTACCAAAACAGATGAAAAATAGCCCTGCTACATGTCAATATTTCATGTATAAAGCTCATAAACAAGTGTTGATTAAATTTCCTGAGGTATTAGTCATTCATTATATGTATGACATTCTCTTATCCTACTTGTTTAATCAATGCTTAAATAAGTGCTTAACATTCTTGCTAAATAAACAAAAGTTTATTAAATAAACAAAGTCTATGCTCTTGCCAGAGTTCTCAAAAGAAGAAATAAAATGGTTAAGAAATATCTTTAAAGTATTCAACATTTTAAGGCACCATGAACATGCAAATTCCAACTACTTTGAGAATTCATCTTATCACAACAAGAATGGCCAAAATAAAGAAAAAAGTGGCAAATATGTTAGGGAGGGTGTGAGAGAGGGGAATCTTCATTCACTGTTGGTTGCATCGCCAATTGGTGCATCCACCATAGAAATCAGTGTGGTTAATCTTCAAAACACCAAAAATCAATCTATCACATGACCCAGTTATACTCTTTCTTGGCATGTGTGCAAATGACTGGATATCCTACTCCACAGACCTTCTCTGTGCTATGATGATTGCTGCTCTATTCACAATAGTTAGGAAATTAGATTAATCACATCTATTTTAATAACCACTCAGAATCTATTCGAAGGGGACAGCTAAATAATCTTGAGCAACAAGAAATGAGAAGATTACAAACCAGGCTTTCTTCATGTCTTTAAGGAGCCACATGCTGAGCAAAGTCTGAGCTCCTGGGGAACTGCCCAGCTCTTTAGACACATGGGATCAGATTTGTGTCTGATTGAGCAAAGTGGAACAGCAGAAGAGACTATTGGACACACTGAGTCCAAATGTGAAATATGTAAAAGGACAGTGGGGTCAGGTATGAGCCTGATGCACTCATTCCTCAGAGGGAAGAGAACAGATTTTTAAGTTTTGTGGCTCCTTACACTTGTGTACACAGATGAGTGTGTTTGTGTGTATAGATACATTTAGAGGCTAGAAGTAGATCTTAGGCGTCTTCCATCTACCACCTTATAACTGTCTTTAATGTAGGTTTGTAAGTGAACATGTAGTTCACCAATTAAGCCTAACTGGCCTGCCAATAAGCTTCAATGATCCATCTGTCTGTCTCCCAGTGTTGGAACTATAGATACTCACTGCCATTCCCAGATTTCTACATGGATAGGAGGAAAGAAGATTTGATAAGGTTTTCATGATGCTATATCTTTCTGTTCATATTTATGCTTTAATTTGGAAGCATTACCCAAGAGGACAGTCTACTTTCTACAGGGCTCTTCCATGTGGAAACTCTAGCTGGTGGCCTTAAATGGGCTAACACTGTTGTTTCTCCTCAGTGATCTGAGTAACCTACTTTATGATCTTTCTCTGTCTCTATTATCTTTCTCTCTCTCTTTCTCTCTCTCTCTCTCTCTCTCTCTCTCTCTCTCTCTCTCTCTCTCTCTCTCTCTCTCTCTCTCTCTCTCTCTCTCTCTCTCTCTATCTATCTCTATCTCTCTCTCTCTCAAAATTTGTTATTTAACAATCATACTCATTCAAAAGAGAAAAGATATTTATCAGACATAATTAGCCAAAAAAACCTGTCCTGGCTGATTAAAATTCCATCTAAGTTTACCATGAAGTTCAATCATTTCATGTTATATACTCCTGGCATATAACCAAGGAATGCTCAATCATACCACAGGGACACATGCTCAGCTAAGTTCATAGCAGCATTATTCACAATAGCCAGAACCTGGAAACAACCTAAGATGCCCCTCAACTGAAGAATGGATTAAGAAAATGTGGTACATATACACAATGGAGTACTACTCAGCAAAGAAAAACAATGACCATATGATATTTGCAGGCAAATGGATGGAACTAGAAAATATCATCCTGAGTGAGGTAACCCAGACCCAGAAGAACAAACATAGTATGTACTCAGTCATAAGTGGATACTAGATGTAAAACAAAGGATAACCAGACTGTAACCCACAGCTCCAAGGAGGACCCTAGGAAGGACGCATGGATTGCCCAGGGAGGGAGAAATGGAGGAGATCTACATGGGAAGACTGGTGGTGAGGGAAGGTAAGGGGAGGGGGGCAAGGGATGGAGGATGAGAGCATAGGGGAATGGGAGGTTTGAGCTGGAACAAGAATGGAGTGGGAGGGCAAGGAAAGAGATACCACGATAAATGAAGACATCATGGGAATAGGGAGAAACAGAGTTCTAGGGAGGTTCCCAAGAATCCACAAGGATGACCCCACCTTAGACTACTGGCAATAATTGAGAGGGTGCCTAAACTGGCTTACTCTGGTGATCACATGGATGAATACCCTAACTGTTATCATAGAGCCCTCATCCAGAGAGTGATGGAGGCAGATGCAAAGAGCGATAGCTGGGCACCAGGCCGACCTCCAGGAGTCTAATCAATGGGAGAGAGGGGGCCTTCTATGCGCAAGGGACAAGATCATGATGCGAAGGTACACAAAGATGGTCAGCCAAACTAGCGGAGACGCATGAACTGTGGACCAATAGCTGAGGAACCCCCATGGTACTGGACTGGACCCTCTGGATAGGCGAGACAGACGTCTAGTTTGGACTGTTTGGGGGACCCTCAGACAGGCAGTGGGATCGAGACCCATCCCTGGTGCTGAACCAGCTTTTTGGAGCCCAGTGCCCATGGTGAGACACTTTGTGCAGCCTTGGTGCAGGGAGGAGGTGCTTGGACCTGCCTCAGCTAAAAGTGCCAGACTCTGTTCACTCCCCATGGGAGACCTTGCCTTGGAGGACTGAGGCATGGGTTGGAGGGTTGAGGGGATGAAGGCTGAGGGGTGGGAGGAGGGAGGAGAGGGGAATCAGAAAAAAAATTTAAAAAAGAAAAAAGTATCAGATATGAAAAAGAGAAAAAAAGAAATACAGGAAAGGATTTCTAACATTAAAAAATATCCTTGGTTTTCTTAATTTTGTGTATTCATTATTCAAAAGACCTCTCTTTGGTTCCCTGTGTTGTGACATCTAGAATAGTAAACACTATTTTTTAACTATAATAAAAATACTTTCCTTTTATGTTTCCATGATCATGGTGCTTTGTCACCACAGTAGAAAAGTAACTAAGACAGATAACCTTAGTATTTTGCAGGGTGAGGGGAACTCTGCAGAGAATGAGGTTGGAATTTCTGCAACTCTTAGAGAAATGAACTCACTCTGTCTGTGATGAGATTTCACTTCACAGACTCAGTATGATTTATGATGGTTTCAGGTGACAATGGAAAATTATGTGTTTTTGATTTTCTAGGTAGGAAGATCTCACTTCTCATGAGGTTTTCTTGAAGGGATCAGTTTCTACAAATTTCCATGATGAACAGAGATGAAAGTCATGGAGTAATAAATTGAATTAGCTAAAAACATAGCTGGGATGTATTTGCACCTGAAGTGCACAGTCCTCAGGGTGAGGAGGGGAAGTTCCAGACCTTCTAGGGTTTATGATCTAGTGATCTTGGCCACATCCTCATCTTGGTTTTCTCTTAAACCTACTTGCTATTATAATCAAGAAATCTAATCAAAGCTCTGCCTGAAATTTAAAAAGACTCAGGAATGTCCATGAACTTCCTTATCATACAATTCCAGTGACCAAGGTATGGTACTTTATGTCCTCAAAGCTGTCAGTTGGCATTTTGTTGATGGGAGACTGTACCTCAAATTTTTAAAATAATACAAGAGGAATGTGTAATGTTTTGAAGACATTGGACCCCTTCAGAACATACAAGTGAAGAGAATTCAATAGAAATTGTAAGAAAAAAGGCAACCCAGACACCTGAGAGAAGTGCTTAATCTAATCTTGTCTGCATTAACTCCTGGGGTGAACCTGTATTCTGTGAGCTGTGCACCCCCTGGTGGCCGTGAGCAGCCTCACAATGAGGTTTATGTTTGGGTTTAGACTGAAGTCCCTTCACTGTGCTATAACACAGTGATACATGGCGGTGTCCTCAGATCTCACAGTGTTCATTTGCAGGTACAGAGTGTTCTTGGCGTTGTCTCTGGAGATGGTGAGTCGATCTTTCAGGGAGGGTGCATAGTTTGTGGTACTGCTATCTTCATTAATTTCTGCAATCCACTCCGGCCCCTTCCCTGGAGCCTGTCGGAACCAATTCATCCAGTAGTCACTGAGTGTGAATCCAGAGGCTGAACAGGAGAGTCTCAGGGACCCCCCAGGCTGCACCAGGCCACCCCCAGACTCCACAAGCTGCACCTCACACTGGACACCTGCAAAAACAGAGAATCCTGTCAATAAACTGCCATTAAGACTCACTATGATTCCTGCTCATGTCTATTAGTACACTCAGTATCTCTGTTTCTTCATAAATTACCTTTTAAAAGAGCAACAAGGAAAACCCAAATCAGCCCCAAATCCATAGTGTGGTCTGTATTCAGTGCTGATCCCTGAATGGGAAGACTTGGGAATCCAGGGCTGATCTCCTTTGCCTGAGCTTCAGGCTCAGTGCTGGGCTGGTTTTCAAGAGAAGAGAGAGGCCTTATTTGCATGTCTTCTTGCTATATGACAAGTTTTGTAGCTGGAGCTGAGAGAAGGCATATTCTAGTTTCTAAATGTGCTGGGGGAGTCTGGAAATAAAGACAATGGTAGGAAAATCTTGTATGATATTAAGCTATTTTTTTGGTACACACTTAATATCATCTATTTCGTTTAATACTCACAAACAAAAGATATATTTTAGGGTTAATTTCAGCTTGATTCTTCATGTACTGTTATAAATGGTAGTAGTCCTTACTTTGTTACTTGCTCCAGAGCTTTTCTATTTTCACTGTGTGGGCTTCACTGCTAATGTACTCAGCACTGCCTTAGTCAGCACCAGCCCTAAGTATAGCTACCTCATGATTTGGGGAACTCCCTTTCTTTTTATTTATTATTTTATTTTATTATTTTTTATTAAGTTTTTTCATTTATTTTTTAAACCAACCACAGTCCCTCCTCTCTCCTCTCTTCCCTTTCCCTCCCCAGCCTCCCTTCTACCATCATCCAATTCTCCATACAGAAAGGTGTCACCTACCCATGGGAGTCAACAATNCCTGGGCATATCAAGTTNAGGGAAGAACAAGCTCTTCTCCCTGCATCAAAGCTGGACAAGTAATCCCAACATGGAGAACAGGAGAGCTCCCTTTCTGTGTTGAGATCATCTGACATGACTGAATTCCAGTGTTCATCTAGGACACTGGAGAGGCCTTATCTGGATTTGTGTGTACCTAGGAGTGTGAAATTCTTGTGTTATTACCTATTTCANTTCTCCTTTCCCTGCACATCTACCTACTTATTCACTAGAAACCGAGTGACTGAGAAGCTGAACTTCAGTGTATAGCTCATCATTTGACTTCTACATNTCCTCCACATGTGCTAGCACAAGCCTCCCAGAAGATGACCTCACTCCCAATACCACTCCCCTTGGACATTCTGAATCATCTTATTTCATGTCCTAACCCAGGCAATTACCAGTCTTGATCTTACTTGGAGTCCTTTAGCTTGGTTCTCACTTTCTAGAGGCCATGGGAATAGACACACAGGATGGACTTCTGTTTGCCTTCCCACACAACACAGTCATGAATGACACCAGATTGCTTTGTGTCCAGCCTTCAGTGCTTTAATGCTGACTGACATGCCAATAGGACAATTGAACAGAAGGTTTTATCTGTTAGTTTACTGATTCAATTTGAATGGACTCCAGTTTCCAGACTGTAGATAAACCAGATGAGCTTTGTGATGTCATTGGAGAACAGTGTTCGTCTCACTCTTTAACAACAAGAACAAAATAGAACAGACTGCAGCTCAGCTCATCTAATTTGACACAGGACAGAAACTGAGGGGGTATGGTGATATCAGGAATTTTGGGTTTAGGTAATTCAGATACATAGGATCATGAAACTTTGTAGCATGGAGTGACTAAACCTTGTGGAGGGAAAGCCAGCTGGAAGAAAGAGTCAAAGAGAAGGGTCAGGAAGATCTCATGCAAAGAGGGCACCATTCATCACCATTAGCCCAAGGTTATCTGTGATGCAAACTCAAGATGGTTCAATATGTAATTCCAAAAAAAAGGAGTAAAGAAAGAGAGAAAGAAATAAAGAGNTGAGATGTGAGGGTAGAGTGGGAAGACTGGATGTCAAACTTGATGCATTTGAAACCCAATATGTAAATTAAAAAACGGGAGTATATGAAATTTTCAGGCATAAGTATCTGAAAAGGAATCAACTTGATAATAAGCAACTTACCTCAAACCCAGGACTCTAATAAGGACACATACAGGACACACACNCACATTCATACAAATACATTAATAAAAATATTGAAACTGTAACATATAGAAAAGAGAAAACATTAACAATAACTACATGTTATGTGTCTTATATTTTATACCATCTAAAATAAATAGATAAAATTAGGGGAAAGTACTGTTACTTCTGTAATGTCCACAATATCTTAGGAGATGTGAGAGGACTTACGATAAAATCAGATAGCTTAATATAACTCTGTAAACATTAAGACACACAGTGAAATTGATAAATAAAGAATCACTAAATAATTGGTTAAAGGAAATGCATTGTAGCAATCTAAACTAAAACAAGTGTTGGTAGAAAAAAGAAAAAGAAGAATGAAAATGGAAATAAGCAACTAGATGCTTTATTTTATTGGAAGGTTACCACAGTTATGTTTTCTGGATGAGCTGTTGAGCAACAGGTAGAAAGAGGTTATCAAATTAATTGAATGAAAAAATAAAAGTTCAGGTTTGTATTTGTACATATATATGTATGTATATTTATGAAAAAGAGGGATTAAATTTGAANAAGAGCAGAAGCAGAATAGAGTGTATGGAACAGAATAGAGTATAAAANTTTTCTCAACTATGGAAAGCAAATTTTTGTTTTAAAAATATATTAACATTGCAAAATGAAGAAATCTAAATTCCTATTTCTTAATATATGAGACACCNGAGTATGTGAACAAGTGGGAGTCTGATTTTTGTGCCTTCTCTTGGGACTCTTTTCCTTTTGTTGATTTGCCTTGTCCAACTTTGATGTGACAGTTTTTGTTATAGCTGATTATATTTTATTTTATATGTTTTGTTGTTAACAACAAATGAATGCATCACTGGAAGCTAAGATCACAAACTATGAAACTTTTTAAAGAAATACTTGAAGAATATGTCATGGCATTTGGGCCAGGATTTTTATGGATTAAAACTCCTACAACAAAGGAACCAGAAAAAAATTTAACAGTATTACACCAAACCCAAATGTTTCTGCATAGCAAATTAAATTAACCAAGTATACAGACAGCCTAAAATTGAGANAATATATTTAGAAAGCAAAANCTGATAATGAGTTAGACTCAGGAATATACAAGCAGTAACATAGTCAGTAGCAAGGGAATAAGCAGGCCATAGATCAAAGAAGGAGATGTGTGTTGGAAGAAGACAAAAGCACTCCCATAGGGGAATTAGAAGTGTTCTGCATCACACATCATCAGAAATAGGAGAGAAAAATCCTGCTGAAGTGTCTCAAACTTTATATGGATATCACCCAAAGAAATGAATGAAAAAATAGCTGGTGCAGATTGCAGGATGTGGGACATCATTCATTTTGGAGGAATATAAATTCCTCCAACCATTAGTGGAGACAGAATGGGAGACTGCAAATGTGTACAGCAGAAACACCATAAGGAGCTGTCTCACTATTGGATGTATCTGACAATCTTGAGAAGTCTNTAGTCTAGAGATGTGTGAATACTCATGATCACGGCAGCATTGTCAGTAGCTGTGACTTGGACAGCTTCATCCCAGAGCATCCATAAATGAAAAATACTGGAAGTATAAGTTGGTTCTCAGATGTAACAGAAAAGTAAGACACATACAGTTCTGTCCTTAGAGAGATGCTTGAACCAGGATTGTATGATACTATTTAACTGGGTGAAACACTGGAAGAACAACACCCCTTTGTAGTATT
>LZPO01055659.1:41050-60578 GCA_001675575.1 Neotoma lepida | reverse complement strand
GGAATCCCCCACAGGTTTTGAACAATGATCAACTATATTCTACTAAGCCATCACCACAGGATCCGGTATTTAAAGTAGCACTCCTACTCAACCTCTTCACTCCAAGTTGCTGCTGTCCTCTGAACCCCTCTGTATCTAGGCAGGAGATTGTTTTGACTGGAATTAGACAGAAGACCCACGCTGCCAACTGCTTCTCTGCACAGCACCTGCTGCCAGCGCCTAAATTCTTGTTATCTCCACAACATGGTTTAATCTTTTAACAGTTGGCTTACTGGTGAAGAGCAAGGGGGTCCTTTGTTTCTGCCTTGGGCTGGCACCCAGTATTAACACCATGCTGTTCTTCAAGAGATATTTTGCTGGACAGTTCCCAAGTGATTCCGCACAGGGCAGACACAGCCAGACCCACACCAGCGAAGCTTCATTTGTGTTATTAAAAAAAAAAGTAGAAGGAAGGAATCTTGCCAACTCTTAACTGACAACCACCACTAACAGTCTTCTCCTGTGACTACGTCCGTCATCTTGCTCCGTTATTCTCTTCTTCCTCCTCTTTTTCTTTTCTTCATTTTTGCATTTGAAATCATTTCAGAAAATTCATTTTCAGTGTTTTCACTTATGCCCAAAGAGACAAGCTCATCAGGAAGCACAGGAAAAAGCAAACAAACAAAAAACATTGTAGAACAGAGCCCCATAAAAATGATTCATCAGAATCTGGTTATGAAGACAATGAAGCCATTTACATGTATAATGTGATAAATAATAACACAAGTTGTGTGAGCTAATAATGAACCCAGGGGATGTGGGTGGCATGTTTCCCCCATCAGTGCCCTCCTGTGAATCATCATAATGAGTTCAAAGTGTATGCAAAACCTTGATCTCTTTATAAAACCTATTTTTTATCTCATTAGTGCTTGTATGTGTCTGTGGGTGCACATGCACATGCTTGCATGATGTGTAAGTATGAGTGAGCACACACGCTGTGGCACACATGTGGACAGAGGACAACTGTGTGGGATTGGTTCTCTCCTTCTACCTTTATGAGTGTTCTGGGGATCCTGCTCCATTATCAAGCCCACTCTTAACTTTCAAATGCTTTTAGCCACTGAGCCATCTCGATGGCCCAACTTGACTTCTTTAGTCTAATAGCTTGTCTCTAGAGCACATAGTTTATAAGGGGCAAGAGAGAGAGAGAAGATCTGTGAAAATTAGAAGTAAGAGGAGAAGTATTCCAACAATTCACAATGCAATATGCCATACATGAGTGTGTGTGTGTGTGTGTGTGTGTGTGTACCTGTGCACATGTGGAGAGAAGTATTTGTGCTGAGTCTGATATCTAAATGCATACATATCCTATCTGGTATTGAAAAGTCTTCTAAAGTGCTGCCATAAATTGAGAAGGGAATTGTGGTTTATTCAATTGGAAGCCTATATTCATGGTCTATTTTAAAGGGTCATTATAACCTCCCTTGTCTGAATATACTGTGCTGAGTAGACATACTGAGCCAATTCCAACTCCGTGTTTTTCCCCTAGATGAGTAATAATGATGGTGTGCTTTCAATACCCACTCACCTTCTCCTGCAGGTTCACCAAGAGATAGACTACAAGGACAGAAAGGATAAACTCACAAATCACAACCTTCAATTTGAACTAAGTATTTACTGCCTAGAAATTTTATCGAAAATTACGCTTTTGATGATGTACTTTAGTGCTAAGTTAAATAATTTTATATGTAAATTACTGTAAGAAATGTTATAAAATATCTTTCCTTCTGTCAGCTATTGGCCCTTAGTCATTCCCACCCAGAAATGAAAATGTCCAAGAGCAGAAAATATCAGCAATGACATAACTACACCACCAAGCAGAGAAGGCAACTTAAGATCTAGGTATACAGTCTTCAAGTGGCTTTCAATTATTGGTCTGTCTTAGTTAGGATTTACTATTGCTGTGAAGAGACACCATGACCATGCCAATTCTTATAAAGAAAACATTTAATTGAGGGTGGCTCGCTTACAGTTTCAGAGGTTCAGCCTTTCATGGCAGGGAGCATGGTGGCATGCAGACAGGCATGATGCTAGAGAAATAGCCAAGTGTCCTACATCTTGCAGGCAACAGGAAGTCGACTGACTGACTGACTGACTGGGCAGTATCCTGAGCATATGAAACCACACAGCCCCGTCCTCACAGTGACACACTTCCCCCAACAAGGCCATACCCACTCCAACAAAACCACACCTCTTAATTGTGCCACTCCCTATGAGATTATAGGATCGTGGGGGCCAATTACATTCAAACTACCACAGGGTCTCAAGACAAGGAAGAAACTGGGGAATTGATTTAAAGTCCCATGTTGCAAGCAACTGTTTACCTTTGTCCAGCCTCTTTGTAACCAACAATTAATTGCAGAATAATCATATATTTAACAGTTATGGATGCATTCTGCAGTTATCAATAAGATCTGAATTTACAAATTAACTTGTAACAAATATGCCATGACTCTAAAATTAAAAACTGGTCATTTTCTTGATATTTTTGTAATGAACGTTGTAATGAAGGTCCTCTGACACCTGTAAAAGTCAACTCCTGAAAGAGCAGGAACAAAATAAGTTTCTTTTCCGTTTCATCAAATTTAAGATGTGCCAAACACTGGAGTCCATGCTTTTCTTCTCTGCTCTCCCATAACTAGCCATTCCTCTAGCTATTCTTCTCACATTTTTATATAGAAGTTTAAATCTCATCCATTGTATAGAAACATATAATTTGACTGCTCTAAATCTGAATCAATCTACAAATGTTGCCAACATGAGCAACAATAGGGGAGTCTTTGAAATATGTATGTGCCAAATTGCCAACTCTTAGTGGCTTCCAATTCTGGTTTTGAAATGGATAAAAGAGCAACAGGCTGTAATTGTCGGGGTTACAGTGGTCGCCCACATTGCAAATGGGGATTGTATGTTCCAGATACTTCTCTGTAGGAAAGGGTTTACTTGTCAATAAGAGATTTAAAAGAACAGTCAGGGGTTGGGCAATGACATCTCTATCTGCGGCCAATTTTCAAACCTATGCATCGGGAATATTGGCTTTTCTTTCCCTTCTCTCAACCCCCGTTGTAATCCTCTTAGTGTCTTCTTTACCTCAGTGAGCACCAAGATTCCACAATAAAATGTCCTGTAGATGCCTGTCACCTCTGCCTGTATCCACCTTTAAAGTACTACTTTTCAAGTTATTAAATTACTATTCCCAATGCGCTGGTCACCTCTCTGTAAGTAATTGGGGACACTTTACTGAAAGGATTTAAAGGTTTCACAGCAAAGAGGGAGCCTCCCTCCCTGCCGCTACCCCAAAAGCTTCTCCTTGCTGAGAAATTAATCAAGGTCTTGCTTTTTCACTCTATTGTTTTGGTTGAGCTTTACTCAAAATCAATGTATTCTTTTAAAACTCATGTGAGAACATTTATTTAAGATGAATATTTTCTCATCTCACTGAATCACGAGATCCAGTTAATAAATAATAAATACCCACAGACTATTTTCTATCCCTTCTTAACATTAGAGTGTATGTCATCTTATAAGGCAGCACCTGGACAGAGTAGGTGAGAGAAAAGCCCCCTCTGCCTCCTTCTCCTGCTATCTCTTTGATATCTTTTTTTCCCATTAAAGTTTGAGCTGGTCTCTGTCGAGTGAGTTAATTAACTCATCAACCTGCTTGAATTTACCTAACTCGAACTATGCAGATATTGAAGCAGACACAAGCAAGATCAGGACCTGTCCTTGAGGAATCTTCAGTCTAGCAGAGAGGATAAGACGAGAGCCTCCTGAGCCATCTTCCTAACACTGCATCAGATCTCACCTCTGATCAAACACTCCCAGTGCCTTCTGGGAATGGTCAACCAACTCCATACTGTGGAAGTAAAACCCTTCTGATGCCAACATTTTCAATAGAACCTACCATTGTACCCTTCCTTCTCCAAGGGTACCGTGAACTGAGGTTGAGGAGAAGAGAGGCATAGATTCCAGTTTGCTTGCTGGCCACCCAGCCTAGCCAAAATATTATACTGTGGGTCCAGTGATAGACCTTTTCTTTAAAAATGAGGGCAAGAGCAATAGGGGGAGACAATCAAGGTTGACCTCTGGCCTCCATACATGCACACATGCATGGTAAGCACAACTATATACACACATACCTACAATACACTCAAGTAATAACAATAGTAACAATAAAATAGTAGCTAGTTCAATACTACACTGTTAGAAATTTTCTGGGGTTATCAATACTAGAAATATCACGTATAGTTTAAGGAAGGAATGAGGTAAAGATAGACTTCCTGAAGCTGCCACAAGTCAGATGGGGCCAGGATGATGGACAAGATTTCAAGAGCATCATTGAATGCCAACTATGTGCCAGATTCCATGCTAGGACATGATGCAAGGGAGATAGAGACGACCAGAAAGTGGTGTCAAAAAAGAAAAAAGAAAGAAAGAAAAAGAGGTTGAGTTCCAGGTAGGAGGACCTACATGGGAGCACAGGATGTGCAGTGTTCTCACAAAGCAACAGATGAACAATGTAATTCCACTAACACATAGAGGATAGAGACAGCTGGGGCTATATAAAACCCCATCTCAAAAGTCTAACACACACACACACACACACACACACATACATACACACACATTGTGTGTCTGTATGTTTGTATGCACGTATATCACTCTGGAGTCTGTATTGGCACTTACACATATCATCTGTATCCCAAGAATTCTCAACCCAGAAAACCAGAAGCCAAGGAAGGCAAATACTTACACCAAATCACAAACTCTAAGAAGTGTTTTCAAAAGAAAGAAAGAGAAAAAGTAGTTAAGAGAACACAAAACAAAGCTTCTCTTTGGAGGATCTGGGATGACTCTGTGGAAAGATGCAGAGTAGAGTACAGCCTTAGGAGCCAGGGGATGAATATGAGAGATACATGGTTCAAAGGCATAATGTAAGCTGCTGTACAAGCAGATCAGTAGCTTGCTATGGCACACAGCTCACTAATTCCAGATGTTGGTGCAGGGGGCAACAAGATGATGAAAGACTGGAGATGTCAACTGAGAGTGATGGTGGAGAGAACTTCGTTAGGTAACAGTCAGACACATGGGGGGATTTTAAACAGGAAAACAAAACCAAGAACACCCTAATGAAGAACACTAACATGAAGAGACCTGAGGGGGTTCCAGACTCTGCAGGTGTCATACAGGGAAGCAAACCCTGTGCAGATCGACTTCATCAACCTGGATCAGACTTTGGGAAATCTAATAACAAGTGGTTTATTCCCGGTGTATTTAAGCCTAGTACAATTTGAAAAAGTTTCCTGGTGTAATACAATCCCCAATGCACAAAGAAGCATAATTACATTGAAACTCAACTCAGGGTATATGTCATTTCTTCCAAGAAGATGGGGTCTAGAGATAGACTACCTGTACTAGCTTAAGGGTCTAAGGAAGGGTCTGGTCTGGTCTCGGTTATACATATAGAGTAGAGGTCATTTGGGCTATTAGCCACCCCTGGTCATGATTGTGGGAGCTTGGGGGATACTCTGGCTATCAGAGTCATTTAGATTACTAGCTATCGTGGGTCTTGGTTGTAAGAGCTTGATATGGCCTGGACCAACAGATAATGTAGGTCACCAGGCTGTTTATCACTCCCAATTATCAGTTTTCTAGACAGAAGAACAGGTTTTTCATCTTTCCCATTGAAAAGACAATCCTGTGTGCTTAACATTCCTGGTTTCTCTGGAGATCTGTGGGCACAAGGACATTCATGCTATGCTCTCAACAGAGACCTATGGCAGATACACCTCCATATCAGATGGCTTTAAAACAATGGGGATCAGCTACTATATCATTTTCTAAATTTGATCAAAATCAGCTGGGATTACAAATGTTTTCCCCCATTTCTATAGTAACACTATTTCAAGTCACATGCTCCTAGGAAAAACAAACCAACAAAGCAAGATTTTCAGCACGCATCTCTACATAATAAAGAGTCAGTGGGTGGCATGACGGAGAAAAAGAAATGAGGCAGGTTTAGGTCACGTATCCTTTGCACTGTGTCTTAGGAATAAGGGGCTTGGATTGTGGGGGCAGAAGTCCTGCTTTCTTCAGACATGTTGCTCAAGACATCTTTTCCTTCTGCTCAAACACCAATGTTTATGGCTGATGTGAATAACAACCTTACACGGGGTTTTTCATCCAAGAGATGTGAGATAATTTCCCTCTTCAGAGATGCCTGAGATGTCTCCAATAGGTCAACTGGTAAACATTGTGGAGAATGAATTTCTAAGTAGAAATTGACAAATGGATGTGGGTCTGATTGCTATGAATTGAGTCTAGACCAGTCTAGCAAACAGAGCAGATCCTAACATACAAGGAAATAACATGCATCTTATTTATTAAATTATTTATTTCTTTACACGTGTGGCCGTCAGAGAACAACCTGCAAGAATTTGTCTCCTTTCACCATGTGAGTCTATGGAATTGAATTCACCTGCTCAGGTTCGTCCACAAGTGGCTGGCCCAAGAAAATAGACACCTTAAAAGCTTTCCTAAAGAATCCTAACTCATTAATCATGCCTGAATGAAAAAGTATGACAAACAATAGGATTTATATGACACAATCCAAGCAGAATATTTCCAAGTGTGAATACTGTATACTATGTAAGGTTAGAAATACTTAATTAACAAGAAGTAGACAAAAGTGCCTACCTAAACATTTACAAAACCAATTTCTATATGTAAGACAGATCTTTAAAAAATCTCCACTGTGTAACCGTAGTACTGCATGTCTAATATGTAAAACAGGCTCTGTTACAGTACATATGGTCTGACCTTGCTCTGTAGGAAATGACTCTCCAAGGCCACCTTTTCAAAGCAATCAGGGATCTGTTGACTGGTGCAGTCAATGTTCACTGGAAATCCCTCACAAACTTCCCAACTAAGAACAATAAGATATTATAATTAGTTTTTGTAGAATAAAAACATTAAACTATAATATTCTTATTAGTATTGTAATTTATGAATAATATCCTCTAGTAGTGAAATGTTGAGACACAAAATATTAGTAAAGCATGTTAGCATTTGTAAGGGAGGAAATCTTTAAAATTTTATCTTGTAATTATTTATGAAATTGGGGAAATCAATACTTAATTCATTCTTAATAGAAAGTAAACATGATTGTAGAGAATTACTTGTAGTAGAGACCTTTATCAAGTGTGAAGTACAAATACACTGAGCTATAAATAACAAAGGGCTTTTTGATATTTACTTATAAAAGTTGGCTAAACATGTTAGTTTAGAATTTGCAAGAGAGCCTGTAGACACATCAGAGACTAACGGGAATCCAGGAGAAAATGCAATCTAAAAAGGTTGGGTTTCACTCTTAGTACAGACAATTATCTTAAAAGTGAGCAAATCCTTACCCTAATGCAGTGACCTGACTCATCACTGGTGTGTTAGTGATACTATAGGTCAGTAGTTCTCAACCTTCCTAATGCTGAGACCCTTTAATACAGTTCCTCATGTTGTGGTGACCCCCAACCATAAAATTATTTCATTGTTACTTTATAACTGTAATTTTGCTACTGTTATAAATTGTAATGTAAACATCTGATATGCAGGATATCTGATATGTGACCCTCAAAGGGATCATGACCCACAGGTTGAGAACCATTTCTATACAGCATGTTATCCAGTAGAAACCAGTCTTGCTACTTAATGTCCTATTACAGAGACACTTGCCACACCCATGTTCATTGCTACTCTATTAATAATAACTAGGAAATGGAATCAACCTAAATGTCCAGCACCAGGTGAATGGATAAGAAAAATGTGGTACATACACATGATGGAATATGACTCAGCTATAAAGAAAAATGAAATCTGTAGGTGAATGGGTAGACCCAGAAAAGATTATACTAGGTGAGGTCATTCAGGCCCAGAAAGATGAACACAGTGTGTTCCCTTGTATGTGGGTCCTAGCTTCCAACCGTTTGACTTGTGTGTTTCACTCAGCACACACATGGAGGCCAGCTAAGCAGAAAGGGACATTTTTTTTTTTTAAGTGGGAGACACGCTAATCAAGAGGAAAGTAGTAGATTTTAGGTAAAATGCCAGCAGTGAGGTATAATACTGGGGAAGGGAAGGCTTAAGCAAGGAGGGCCGTGAGAGTATGGGGGAACTTAGGTTTGTAAAAGGGAGAGATAACGCCCCCCAAAAAGGGAATATGAAAAGTAGTATAAGAGCCTACAACCTCACAACCCAACTTAAAAAAAAATAAGTGTAAAGATAGCACAACACGTGTGAAAATAAAGAAAAGAGAAGAATGCTGAGTTAAGAGATTACACAGGGATAAGGTGGAAGATTAGAGAAGGGAGAAGAGTAGTGGGTGAGCTGTCCAAAGCAAAGTTTGTATGAGAATGCCTTATGAAAACCTACTCGTGAGGAAACTAATTTCAAAGTAAAACTATAATTGAAAGAGTTGGAACAGAATTACCCTGCATGGGTGGTCAGTCACTTCCAGAAGACATGGCTTCCTAAGTAAAAATCTCAGTGCCAGGCCATAGATTCCTTCCTATTAATTATTGATCATGCAGATCCCAGAAATCTCCAAAATAGCACAGGTGATGGCCATTGTCTCTGGTTACCCACCATAACTACATGGCAAGACCCTTTGCTAAAGGGACCTCACACTCTGGCTGCAGGACATAGAGAAATCAATCTCAAGCTGACCAAGAAACTTCCTCTTTGCTGACTAGCTTTTATAGGCTTAGAAGATGCTAGGCAGTTTGATCAGAGAGAAAAGACACCAATAGTTTGACCCAGCACTGGACCCTGCATGCTATAATGCCAACCCACCAGGCAAGAAATGCCTACAGGTGTGACAGGGGCACAACTGCTACGGAGTAAAAGACTGCTTTATGATTTGATCTGAGGCCTTCTCTTCAGGAGGTGATTTCATACCTAGTTTTATAATCATGGTCAAAAGTGTGTAGATAGGAAAGTCATAGGCCCTAGGGTAGAACTTGCTCTTGTTATTATGCTAAAGGGCTATGCTACTACTAAATTTCTTTTTAAATGTTTACGTTCATGACCAAAGACCTAGGCTGTTCTCAACCCTGGTCAGAGAGGTTTCCTTTTGCAGTGGGCAGCAGTCAATGGAGACATGCATAAACGGCCAAAGTACTAAGACTAAAAGACTCAGCACTCAGCCCCAAATGGGAATCTATACTAATTCTCCTACCACTGATGCTCAGGGAATACCATGGAAGAGGAAACAGAAAGAAAGGAAGAACCAGAGGATGGGGAAATGCTGGCTTGGACATGAGAAGGCCAAGGCAATCCTGACGTCAAGGCAGCTGTGGTGGCTTGCACAAGAACTACATAAGATCAAGCCAGCCAACATCCCAGCACAGATGGTGTAGATGTTGTCCAGGTCCCACCCCTTACAGAGGAGCGATTGGTGGCGGATAGTTGAGAGAAGGTGGAGAATCATAGGGCTAGACAGTTCTAACTTTACTTAAATGGCCTCTCTAAAAGATAAAAAAAGACCTGAAGTTGAGGGAAGTGTTGGGGGGATTTTAAGGGGGAGAAGGTAGTAGATGTTATCATATTCCATTGTATACATGTGTGAAATTTTCAAAAATTAAAAAAAAATTAAGAAAGAAACCAGTTCTGAGACTGATAATGGCAATTCTATCGATAACCTGAAAAATAAAGATGTAAGTAGCTGGAGAGATTTCTTAGTGATTAAGAGCACTGGCAGCTTTTCAGAGGATCTAGGTTCAATTCTTAGCACCCACAACTGTCTGTAACTCCAGTTCCAGGGTATCTGTAGCCCTCTTCTGGCCTCNATGGGCACTGTACATAAAATCAATTAATTTTATAATTGATTTAAATTAAATTTAAATAGAAATATGTAACTTGTGAATATCGTATTTGTTATCACAGCATGACACCTATGCTAAGTTGGGTTAGGTGACCTTTCTGTGAGATCCCATCTAGCTTGGTACTGCATAATTTAGCAAATTATATCTCTTTAGTATATATCTAAAAAGGATAGAGTAGAGGGTATAGCCAAAAATCCAAAAGCATTTTTGCTGAGGTTCACTCATTCCAGGCAGGGGCAATCCATTGCTAAATGAAAATGATATATATGTATGGTGAACAGACACATACAGGAAAAATATCCATATAAAAAATAAATAAAACCTCAAAAAAATTAAAGAGCATGATTATTAAGAGTTGAAATGACCCATTTTAGAGTATACAAAGAAGCTTTGAATAGATTATACAATTAAACAAATTAACATATTTAGTTTGCAGTAAGTACAGGCAACTTTATGTTGTTAAACTTAAGGGCCCAATCACCTCAACAAAACAGCACTTTTTGCTCCGAACAAAGCAAAATTAAAAATGACTACATGAGGGGTAAGGTATGTAGCTCATTAATAAAACAGCAGAGTACACGAACTGAAAATATAAACTTTTAGCCAGAAATCTAAAGAAAGGCAAATTTTCTTCTAGAGAATTGTTTGCTATATTTCTATTATCATGTGTGTACACACATACACTCATGACATGTGGGTGTGGTGGAGGTGTATATGCTACAGTGTTCATGTAGAGGTCAGAGAATAAATTTGTAGGGTCAGTTCGTGTCTCCCGCCTTTATGTGGGTTTTGAGGGTTGAACTCATGGCACCAAGCTTGTGCCACACTGTGCCTTTAACTCCTAAACCATTTCTCCAGCCAGCTCTCAGTAAATTTAAGAAAGATTTCTACACACAAAATAAATCTTCCTATAAATGGAAAAACACTCATTAAAAGAATTCTGAATTCTGAATTGTCTTTCTCTCTACCAAGCAAAAGAGAACAGGAGAAACATATCCAAAACTCATATGGATAGCCGAAGCAGTCCATGGGGTTAGGGCCACAGAACCAGCACATATATCATTTTCATTTAGCAATGGATTGCCCCTGCCTGGAATGAGTGAACCTCAGCAAAAACGCTTTTGGATTTTTGGCTATACCCTCTACTCTATCCTTTTTAGATATATACTAAAGAGATATAATTTGCTAAATTATGCAGTACCAAGCTAGATGGGATCTCACAGAAAGGTCACCTAACCCAACTTAGCATAGGTGTCATGCTGTGATAACAAATACGATATTCACAAGTTACATATTTCTATTTAAATTTAATTTAAATCAATTATAAAATTAAGTTCCTTAGTCCCGGTAGTCACATTTCAACCAGTCATAGAGCATGCTTTCATCATCGTGTACTGCCTGGTGGTAAAGCATTAAGGTCCTGAAGACCAACGATGCCAGTCTGAATCCTGGCTCATCACTTGCCAACAGTGTGAGTTTGGGCAAATCATTTCTTTTTTTCTTGGTCTGTCTCTGAAAAATGGAGTGATAACAGAGACTACTGGGGTTAACTCATCATTTGAAAATTAAATAAAAATGTTAAGCCATTAATTTATAAGTCAACACTGAATAGGTGACAGTTTTTATTATTTATGGCTAGGAAACTGATCTGTTCATGGGCAGTTACGAGCAAGAGGGCACTGTACTTCCAGATCCTCCCAAGAATTCTTGACTTTTCCTTCCACTGTCTCATGGAGCCCCTGGTATATTGCATTAGTTTTCATTTCATTATCATCAAATCTAGGATTTAAATATGAAAGCTTAGAGAGGAAAAAACCTTATTTTTTATTGTAATGAATTCACTTAAAGTTATTAATTTGGAAATAATCATAAAAACAGTTTTTATATTTTAAATGAAATTGTGACTTCTTTAAAGCAAGAAACTGTTCGTTGTCCCTATATAGTCCTTTTTTAAAAAAAGGGACATTGCCAAGTTGTTTAGACCTGACCCCATTAGACCATGAAGTAAATCAATACAAGTATTGCTTAAAGCAATTCAAAGAAAATATTTCAGTGTTTCAGATCTCTCACTGTGGGAAATCCTGAATTAGATAATGGGTTACTTTAATTAAATATACATTAATTTACTCATCACATCCAAATAGTGGAGCAGCATCAGCATCCATAAGAGTCTTGTAGACAGCAGTGATACCATCTCTGGCAAAAGCAGTCACTCGGGCAAAGGTCAGAGCCAAAACAGGGTTTAGTGGAGATCTGAAAAAATGGAAAAAAAAATTTAAGCTATCTGCATAATATACATTGAAATTGGAGCACAAATAAGGTATTTGATACCAATATCTAATAAAATCCTATTATTCTTGAACTTCTATAGTGACATCTGAATGAACATTTGCTTTTATTTAGCTAGTTCATAATGTGCCAAGTATGGTTGCAACATATACAATTAAAAAAGAATTATACCAGTGAAAGACTGTAGTTGAGAAAAACAAGTGTTCACCTAATTCATTTTCCCTGTGTAACTAATTCAGTGTACCCATAGTGCATCTGGAACTGGTAATGAAATAAATGCATAATACTGAGTATAAACAACTATTTTATAAGCTCACTAAGTGTTAGTAAGTGTGACATTGATCTGATTTCCATAACTATTATAAGGCATGAGGTTTTAGGTGAATTTGAG
Source organism: Neotoma lepida (assembly GCA_001675575.1). NCBI lineage: Eukaryota > Metazoa > Chordata > Mammalia > Rodentia > Cricetidae > Neotoma > Neotoma lepida. Next base: position 47,984 of record LZPO01055659.1, on the reverse strand, counting down.
AATTAAAATCATATTGAAAACACCTTAAATAAGAAGCATGGTCTTCTATAAGCTATTTTTCTCTAAATAGGTAAGAAATATTATGTTTTAACTCTAGAATGCTATCCACATTGTTGTCCATGAAATATTATTGCCAACAGTATTTAAACTGCATATAATCGTGATAAGACAGACAAGTCCAGCATGTGGGAAATACTGCAAGAAAAGTGCTCAAATTCTTGAAAAACAGACAAGCGTGATGAGAAGCAGAACGAAGGTGAAGGAAATGTTTTAGATTAAAAGAAGATACTGAAATAGACCAAACACAGCAGAGGAAGTCTACCTAGCCACTGGATGCACTGAGCTCCACAGCGTCTGTGGGTAGCGACTGTAGAGGGGGTATTGGAGGAGAATGTGTTATTGTGGACTGTTAGGTACACATTGCAGTTACACAGGTCTCATTCTTCAATTTGCCAGAAGCACTCAAGGAGTAAAATTTTAATGATTGTCTGCAATTACTTTCAGGGGAAATAAAAAAACAGGAAAGCTTATTAAATGGGTGAATCAAAATGAAGACTATGAAAATATTTGTTATGATATTTTTCCAATTTGTCATCGATTTGAAATTTTTCAAAATATGCAAAATTTGGAGGAAATTTTAAATATTCATTTTTACAGATGAGTATGACTGTCTATGTCAAAATAATTATATACACCAGAATACTCCCTGAAAACAAACACTATTCATCAGTAAATATTGTTCATTTCTCAGCATATTTTAAAGTATGTGCCAATATAATTTTAGAAATACACATTTTAAAAATTCCAGTGGTGGCAAGATGTTGGCATAGTTACCTTGTGCTCTGTATTACATTAGTGCTTTATTTTCAAAATGAGGGAAAAAAGTACATCATCCTATTAAAATAACAATGAGTCACAAACAAACTTACAAACTTACACAGTTTTCCAGTTACAACCATCAGCTGATTCTGGAATAGTCAAGACTACTGGCATTGGTCTATTCATTTCACAAATATGACTAGTCAAGAACACATTTTCAATCTTTTTAAATTCTTAATTACAGAAAATATGATAAAGTCATTGTTTTCACTTTGATAAGAATGCCCACTTGATTAGAGCTGTTCTCTCCTGTGGAAAGGGCTTGCTAAATTATGCTGAAATTCTGACTGCAGTAAAGTCCATCACTGTTTTCATCATTGTGAAAGCAATTCTATTCCCAATATCACTTAGATTAACTTGCGCTTTGCCTATAGTGAAAATGCTCTCATTCCTTACGTACACTCTAATTCTATGAATTATACAGCATAAGAAATCAACATGTGTTTTAATTTTATTCTATGGGGACAAACAAAACAAAATTTTGCGACATGATGCCCCTCCACCTCTGATACCTTCATGGATTTCTAAGGAGACTGTTGTTTGAGGTTGGAAATTTTGAACAAACACCAAATCTAATCAGTTCCTCATTTGCTGAGATTTGGGTCCGTCTCTACTGTTTTCATTACCGTTAACATAAGATCAATTCAACCTTATATGCAACACGATTTCGTTCTACTTCTAAACAATGAGCTAAGAAAATTAAAAATAGGCCAAAAAAAAAAAGTGTGTTTAAGTTCCCTGACAAGCAGTTTCAGAGTTCATCTGGATGCCTCCTGTCAAAATACACATACATTTCTGAGAAATTCAACNCAAGAGCCCAGCTTGGCAGTGCCTAGATACGGCAGCCTTTTTCTTTTTTCAGAAACACAGATAATTTTATGCAGGAATTTACCAATCTACAAAAATTTACACAATGCTCAGCAAATAGCCAGTAATTATTGTCAGCTAATGTAAGGCGCTGTGAGAAACAGAACTTTGATAGGAGAGGGTACACATGCTTTACCAATTTATCTTTAGCTGTCCTGTCATCGGCGCTTAGGAGGTTAAGACTTTATTTGTGAAAACATAGAGATATAGTGGGGAATCATGTTGTCTACAGCTTCATAAATCTTGCTTAAGATCCTTTTCAATTACCATCCATTTCTCCTTTAAAAAGGGACAAAAAAAATAGAGGAGAGGAAGCAGGTCAGGGCAGTGTGTGACAATGACAGTGTGATGGGCTTGGGCCCCCCGTGGCGTTTCCATCTGCTATCATTAAGGTGACTACTCAGACATGAACAAATCCCTCTTGCTGTGCTGACAGGCAGACCTCAAGAACTATGACAAGGCATTAAGACAGAAAGTCAGAGAGAGAGAGAGAGAGAATGAGTGAGAGTGAGAGAGAGGAGTTGGTCATATTTCTTCCATAAACAATGCTGCCTTACAAATAAAATGTTCCCTAAATTTTATTGGAATTTTTTAAAAAATGTTTTCTTTTTTCTCTTAATTCCTAAAGGGTCTTACTTGGCTGCTAATTCTCCTGCTAAATTAGCTCACTGCGGAGAGATTGAAGACACACGGAATAAGCACCTTGCTCCTACCTGTATGCTTTCCCATAAGAAAGCCAAATTTTTTGCCCATTCTTCAGCTGCAGTGGACTCTTAATCTCTTGACCATGCTCATCGAAAATCCGGGCTGAAGAAAAGTGGAGGCCTTGTGAATCGACGGAGGAACCTTGAAGCTGTTGATGGATTCTGAGAAGTAACTGGTGCAGGGCAGATGAAGGGGATGAAGAGGAAGACATAAGCTATGTGAACATCTGTAACAAACTGTCTCTATTCTGCTCCAAACAAACGATAATTAAATTCATATAGAATGTTAAAAGAAGTGTGAAATGACGCCAATGTTTAGTTCAGTGTAAAGTAACAAAATGAGCATGGGCTTTTAACCAGCAGGGGGTGCCACAGGCTTGTGATTGAGCCCTGACCCTTTGGCACAGCGCCTGAAAGCAGATGTGACAGTCTCACAGAAAGAGCATTTAGCTTCCACACCCGGTAACAATCCTCTTTGATAAGAGCCATGCTTGTCTCGTCTGCACTGCATGGTTTGTTAGGCCCTTCCAGAGCACATTTAAGTTTTGCTGTTACAANAGGCTACCTCCCTGTCTGTCCCCNATGAGCTTCAGGTAACTGGGTGGTAGAATAGTCCCCCACTTTCAGGACTGCAAAAATNGGCATGCCTCTCAGGCTTTACTGGCTNTTTCAGGGCTCTTCTGCGAGGCTTTTACTTGCAAGCCCTGCAAACCTTGGGAATGATTTCAGGAACTGATGTCTGCGAGTTGTGAGTAAGACATAACTGGAGTGCGAGTATGAAGTGAGGTCACTCCACGTTTTCAATAATAGCGCTGTNGGTGCCATGCTTCTTGCGGTCCGAGACTAAGTTATGGAAAGGGTATTTAAAACATGTTTCAAATGTAAAGTAAATCCGATGGAACTGTGGCACATGAGGTATTTTAAGACATCGTTCATTATCATCTGTCACCTTTGTTTCAGCTTTTCTGCCCCTGCTCTTCCCAGCTCGGCACCTCACACTATCCATCACTCTGNCCCCTCCCCCAGCCTTCTGTCAGAGACCTCCCTCCCTTTCTTCTCCTTGTCAGTTCTTGCGCTTCTCAATTTCTTANCACTCTGGTCCCTGCAGGGATGTAGTCTCTTCGTTTTCGCTTTCTTTCCTTCTATTAATTTCTACTGAAGGCACATTGAAGAGCACTAAATGCTAAGGCTTAGGAGAAAAGAAGCTTCCATCTCCATAAANATTTTGGGGTGTCTCACTTCTCTGGCCATAAATTCTTGACTAAGTGCAATACTCTTTTTGGTCAACAACTACACTAACAGACTGCCTCAGAACTAAGTGCTGCCCTAATTGTAGGAAAATGATGGTAACTCTGATGTCAATCAGCCCTGTATTAGCCAAACTTTTAGTTAGAGCATCAAAGGGCTGCAAGGGCTGCAAATAATNAAATATTTCATTTGGTTTTAGTAAAGTTAATATTTCTTACCCAACAGAGCTAAATTCTATATATTACAATAACAACACCTGTTCTCTTTAGTTGTTTAAGAGGCGAAGGCATTAGTGAAAACCTGCATTGTTTTGTTTTCCTCACAGAAAGTGCAAACATATTTTGGAACCCATGAATTATATTTCCAAAGCTCTACATTTAGTTCCCTGTGCTCTCAACTCTTAAGCTTTGCTATGATTTCAGAAAACATGTAATGCTGGCGATCGTTTGTTTTTTAATCACAAGGATTTTGTTTTAGAGGTATCATTTTTTTTTGTAAAGGAGAAAGACATAAAAGATTTNAGGCTTGATCCTGGGACAGGGGTGTGTACAAAGGCCAATGGTGTTAGGAGCAAATGGGCTCTGAGCTCCCAAACATGTAACCAAATTCACTTTCACAGGAGTTGCATAGCAATCTCCATTTCTCCAACTTGNTGACAAACTGCACTTTATGTGTTCAGGTGAGCATNCAACAGCCTACGGGAGGTAAGGGCCTTTTACCTTCCATCTGTAGGTCATTGGCTAGGGCTGGGCTGCGGAAACCAAAGATTGTGATAATCTTTATCCATTTATCTTTAAAGCTATCATCACTGGGCCTTTACAGGATAAGAATTTGCTCCCAGATCTGAGAAGAGTATGAAACAACCTCTTAGGGTGGTGATTGAGACAAGCNTCTACGCAAGGGAGCGGGATGCTTAGGACATTNTCTATAGAGTTTTATGATGCCCATAATTAAAGTTCTGCAAACTCCACCCCCATTTCCTTGAAAATTAAAGCAAAGCACAATTTCAGTCAGTCATTAGTCAATACACGAAGTTTCCATGGAATAACAGCTTCCTGTATAAGGCACNTCCAGTTTCAGCATTTACTAAAAGGTACAATACTCTAATGTAAAAAGGTTGGAAGATAGGTAGAAAATTCTAGAAGGACTTTGGTACCATGGTGATTTCTATAGTCATGGACATGATAATAAAAGGAAACCAGCTAAGGCTTTGGCTCTTTCTCTAATAAATTAAAATAACATTTTCCTGTCTCCTCTGGTTCAGCTAATGATCCAATGAGTGCCACCCAACTAANATGAAGCTTTTGTGATTGGCTTTACAGGCCAGGTAAAAAATGCTTCCANGGAGAGATAAGTCTGAGGGTGCTGTACTGAAGCAGAGAAGAGAGTGAGCTTCTGAACAAAGAGGAGGCAACAGAGCCAAAGACACTAGTGTGCACTCGGGCGCATAACCCCAATTTGTAAACAACAGGGTGTTCCGTGTCCTTTTATGCAAGACAAAAGCCCAAAATAAAGACCCTGAACATGTTGGTTCTGCCTGAAAAACATCCCAATTGTCTGGAAAATAGGCAAAGGTAAGAGTGCTCTAGATAAATTTGTGGGATTTGCTCACTGTGAGTATGATGAAGACCAAGGCTCTGTGTTAGTCACTCAGGGTGCATGGCTTAGAAACACTACTCCCAGTTCTACTCCCTCTACCAAATGTTACGGAATTTCTTTTTAAAGTATGAAAAATAAGTAACTAAATGAAAGGAGAACAATCTTGATGTATCAAAACCAGTGCCCAGTATAAAAATATTATCAAATACAAACATACTGATGGTTGAGAAGTGATTTGGTTAAGGTTCAGGAGTCAACATTCAACTGTACTTCACCTTGTAGAACAATAAATGGCTGATATTTTATGAACTGCCTTAAGATGTAATTGTTTACATTAACTCTAAGTTACATGGGGAATGCTTACATTCACACAATCAACTACTCACTCTTTGCATTGTTTTGTCACTGTGAGTTGGGCTATCAGACGTTAAATCTTTTCTACTGATGTAAACAGAGATCTCTCCAGTGTCTTTACCATTTTCAAATACCTGGAAAATGAACACAATGAAAAATAGAAATAAACACATGCGGACGTATGTAAAGGGATTGCATGCAAAGCAAAAGACCAACTATCTGAACATGTGCAAGCAATTGGATGGAAAATGAGGAGTACTAAGATAAGGAAAGAAGGCCTCCGCTCCCCCCTTGGGTCTTACTGTCTCACCTGACTGGCATTCCCTATCATCTTAAAATAGAAGAAAGCTTGGAGCCTGGGGTAAATCACTAGTCACAACAGATGCTGAAATGGAGCAAACATCAGCAAATGGTCAGCTAGCAACCAATTAACTAGCTCATTTCATCCTCCTTGGAAAAACATAAAGCAACAAATGACACGGAGAATGTTCAGTTCTTATTTAAAAGATATCAGTGTCCTCTTCATCTTTTGACTCATTCAACAAAATTCAACCTGACAGGTTTATTACATAACGGGATGGTGAAGGTCAGCCATTTTAACTGCACAAACTCAACAAGTTGTTGAAAACAGAGATAAAATATTGCATTATGCAACAGTCGCTGGGAAAAAAGGAGAAACGACAGCGGCAAATGTTCTGGTCAAAAGGATCCAAATAAACCAGTCTTGACAGGACGGCCCCACTAAAGTGAACACTCCCCCTGCCCACACTGAGGACCCACGCAGGGTGCTCCATTCACTAGGCAAGAATAGACTCAGGCCAGAGGGAGGCCTGATGAATAATTTAAATCCTCGCTTTTTAGTTTTTTTTTTCTCAAAAGTTCTTTTCTTCCGTTTCTGATATGCCCATCACATTTTAGTATGGGACTGTTTTATATATTTCTTGTGCTATTTCCAGAGAAGGTAATTCAGGAGAATAACTTTCTGAAAAACAAAGAAAACTGTCTTTTGTTCTTTTGAGAGAGTTCAAACTTTATTTGGAAAGTTTTAACCCAGTTTGGGAAATAATGTGTTTCAATAGTGTTTCTGCAGCCGATAGGGGCAAAGAGAATTTAATCATGTAAGAACCCAGGGATGATCCCACTCTGGTCTCCTACAGAGCCACAGTGGCCCAGGGGACAGCCTGTGGCCTCAGCTTGGCATCACTGCATTTTTACTCCCTGAAGTGTCTTTTCCTGATGGGGATAAGAAAGAGAGAAAGAAAAAAGAAAGAAAGCGAGAGAGA
>LZPO01055659.1:30711-40820 GCA_001675575.1 Neotoma lepida | reverse complement strand
GAACTTTTTTGGGTAACAATACAGTTCTCAGTATACAGTTTCTCTAAATTTGTAAATCTGGGGGTAAGAGTGGGAAGAGACTTGCTGTTCCAATAATCTCCTCAGGGCTCTAATCTGAAATGAAACTCTTAAACAACACAGGAGTTGACAAGGAAGGTGGCTACTCCAGTTTGTGTTGACAGGTCTAAGGCTGAAGACTTCATTGATGCTCCTTTGTCTAGACTTGTTAGACTGGGCTCAGAACAGTAAACTATTCCAGGAAACAACAGCGCAAGCGCTAACTGGCAAACTGAGAGCACAGTTGAGCGGAGCACTGCCTCCACACCTAGCACTGTCATTAGCCGGCTGCTTTGTTCGCTGCACATAATGAGACTTCCGGTGCTCTGTCCAGGAACAAGAGCCCAACAGACAAAAGCCAAAACCAGAAAGAAAAAAAACAGTGCACTCAAAACAGAAACACTGCCTCTAACTTCCCGAAACTCTCCAGGGGCCTAAGAAAAACAGGTGCTCTCACCATCAAGCCGCCATCCCTCCAGCTGCCTTCTCTGAGATTCTGCTTTCCGAAGGGCATGTCTTTGGANTTTAAGCTCACAGAACTAGGCCCACTCTCTCTGCCAGTCTCCAGATGCTGGTTGCCTCCTCTTTGTGTGACAAGTATTTCTACTTCTAATGTGCAGTGTTTAGACACGGGCAGCTCACAAGGTCAAAGGTCTCTACTACAGAGGAGATGGAGGCAAATGAAAGCTTGCTTTCCTATTGCTTCCTTGTTTTTAAGAAAAAGTAGCCACTACCATGGCTTCCTAGAGGAGCTTGGCATGGCTTCACNTCCTATAGCTCTAAAATGAAATTCTCAGCCATGAAGCAGAATGATGCCAAAAGCAGCCATGGCTAGCCTTGGCACTCTAGGTAACAGAAGCTAGAAAATAATAACCTGGAGTCTCTTGACAAACATAGCTCATGATAACAGAAGAATACCTACAAATAGGAATTTATATCTATGTCCCTAGTCACATGAAGAATGGAGATTTCANACATATTCTGTGTGGCAGAGTATTTTCATTCTCCTTCAGGCTGGTATTAACTTTTCTTGAGCAGGGTTAAATTAGGTTGACACTAATGGTACACTGTTATGTTGTGGATGCACACATTCATTCAAAAAGTATTTATTGAGTCCTACATGCAAGTACTGGTCATATATACTAACAAAGTATAAGATTTATGTTTATGAGATGATTGCTGTCTGCTGGATAAGATGGAAGGACAGACAACAAGCCATATACACATTCAGGAAGAATTCTATTGGCATATGAAGATACAGCTAGAGTGGAGTGGCCTGACATTTATATGATTTGCTAAGCCCTCTTCAGCAAGAAGAATACAAAATTAAAAATGAAACACACTATGAAATATTCATTTAGAAGAACAAGACATCACAATTTGCATACATTTCAAAGCTCATACAGAAAAACCACTGTAAACATCAAATAAAGTTGCAAATATTCTCGCTGATTAACTATTTGAGGCCCATTCTCTGCTCACGTCTTTGCANAGCTGTTCTGAATGGTTTTTAGTAAAAGGAACACAGAGTTCTTGGTCCAGCCACAATGCCCCTCACCAAAACCAGGCCAGGAAAAAAAGATGATCTTTTCCTTTCTGTCATATGACTAATTAAAATTGTTATTATTGATTAGAAAGGTTTCTCTTGGTGTCATAACTGTTTGGTCAGTTCATAAAGGTTCTAAGGGTTAAGTGTGAATTTGACAAAAACTTTCAACAGGTTTATTTAAACTATAAACTATAAAATGTGGAAGAATTTCCCACCAATTAGTTGGCTCTGTTAATTTCACAGCATGCTTGTCTTCTGTTAGCCATGTTGGGTTGTCTGTGGCTGAATGACANATAAAGTAGAACCTGTTCTGACCATCAGGCAGTAGCCATCTTGCCACAACAAATCAGCTAGGACTGATACAGAGAGAAGTGACCACTATGTCCAAACTCTACATGCCTCTCCATGCTACAGTGTGGATCTTGTGTCCCAGCAAAGGCTCATGTGTTAAAGGCTCTGTCCCNAGGATACTGCTATGGGGAGGTCTTGACACCTTTAAGAGCAGGGCTGACTGGTAGGTCCTACATTGCTAGTACTTCACCCTTGAATGGACAGCAGGACTCCAGACTCTGGAGGCNTTTTTGCTCCACATCCTACAGACATGATGTGTTATGCTGCCTTGCCACAGGGTCAAAACCTTGGAGTTAATCAACATGGATCAGAACTCCCAAAACTGTGAGGCAGAATAGCCATTTTCTATTTAGGTTGATTATCTCTGGCATTTGGTTACAGTGGTAGAAATATGGCCAACATATCCCAAGCAATTTTCTCTGAGCTGTGCCTCAGAAATGCCATAGCAACTCTGAAACAACTTGGTGCAAGGGAAAGCATGAAAAAAGAAAAAAATGGATTGAAAAAGGTAACAGTTGTAACTGATTGTAGTTAAAATATATTGTTTGCAAATTTTATAGGAGTGCATGCTCACGTGACCACCTGTACAGTCGAGATTGGCCTCCTCTTAGTGTGTTTGAAGGGANGTAAGCATTAACGTCATGTCCATGCTCTTCTGAGTAAGGGAGGAGGTAGTAAGTACTATGTGAAGAAGCAACGNTGCAGGAGGCCAGGTGCCATAAGCCTGGGTCCACAGAATGACATGGGCATGACAGTAAGTAGATGCTCAGCGTAGACCCTATTGGAACAATGATTTAGAAGTAATGGGAAGAGACAAGTAGATAGGCTTGGAGAAAAGCACCGCAGCAGAGGAAAGTACAGAGCGAAGAAACTCAGCAGAGATGTCTGGCATGTCCCAGGGATGGTAGGAAGCTACTGTAACTGCAACAGAGTGAGAGACGCAAACTTGAAAAAGACAGATAAAAGCCAAGAAAGGAACCGGGGGTTGGGGGGGTGGGGGCGGGGTCAGTGGAACATTCCAATAGAGTAGCTACCAGATGTGGCTCAGGTACCACGGTGGATGTGTGGAGATCAAAAGACAACTTCCTGGAGTAGGGTCTCTCCCTTTCTTCTTCCTGGTGCTGCACTGAGTCCCCAGGCTGGCTGGCTGGCAAGCTTCTGAAATGTTCTCCTGATCCATCTCGGCATGAGTGATGGGGTAACAGATGTATACAACCCACCTTTCTTCTTTTAATTATTTTTTTATTTTAACCTGGACCTCAGGGACAAAACTAAGGTTACACATCAGGCTATGCCATTAACGCCTTTACCAGCTGAGCCGGCCATCTTTCCACCTAGCTGACAGTTTTAAAGGGATCATTTTGATCACTGAGAATAGACTGTAGAGGCAAGGATAATCAGAGAACTACACAACAGTGACTCAGACCAGAATATTAACTATGGACACGTTTAAGAAATGGCCAGTTTTTATTGGTTGTTCCAGAGTGGTGTCATTTGCTGATGCTTGTTAGTGGGGCTAAGAAATAAACCCCGATGGCCCAGCTAATACTGCTGAAGCACTACTGCCACATCTATGGATATAAAGTAATCAACATAAAGATAACTTCACATGCAGGAGTTGTAAAGACATACATATATTAATGCCAAAATAATGCTATTTATTACAAATACATCATAGAGACAGAGACCAAAAATTTGAACTATATAGAGTAAGCTGACTTGGATGGGGATTTGTGAGCCAGTACTGAATTTTTGGTAAGTTTGCCTGGCATCACTTATAATATCTCTTTATAGGCTGTGAAAGCTCTTGTTCAGTACCATTATCTGGCCTTTAATACTATAAGTCTGGTTAAGAGCTAGCTGTTGGGGAACAGCAGGTTTCCAACTCTACTCAACCACTTGGGCAGACCACCCAGGAAGCCCTCCATGACGTGAGCAGAAGGCCAAGTGCCTGAGCTTCAGAATGCCTCAGGGTGCAATGCTGTCAAGAGGCAATAATAGAAAAATGACCCCACAGTGTGCTGCCGAAAGTCAGGGGCTGCACAGCAACAGGATTTACGCTGAGAGNTCTGTGCAGATAGATTATACAGCCTCACAAAAATCACCTGCTATATTTCAGGTGGATATAATTTAAAATGTTGCAATAAATGTATGTGTTGTCTTGGCCTAGGGTCCTCTGGAATCAGACAATGAAATGAAGATTTGCCTCCAGTAAGTTCACTGGGGTACATTCAGGAGAAATGCTGGGAACTTAGGGATGCAGAGTGTGGGGGGGAGGGGGAGGAGAACTGTTTACAGTGTCACAGACTGCTCATAGGAGATCTGGAGTCAGAGTGGCTCACATCTAGAATCAACCACATNCAGAGGTAAGACATAGGAGCCATCCCTTTGAAGCCACCTATCAGACAAAGGCTAGAAGTAGGCTGCCTTGAAGGTGAGGCCTCACTATAGGGAAAGGCACTCCTTTCTGCTAAGGGCAACTGTTTGTGAGAATGGAGCTGTGGAAGTAGGGGATGGGCATCTTAGTCCTGCAGAGATGGACCAGTTGGCATGGCATCTGGTGAACACAAAGCAGTTCAGAGTGTAGGACACACTGTCAAATGCCTGAATCCATACCGTCCTCAAACAACCNGGAATGTTACTTAAGAGAATTAATTTTACGTTTTAACAAAGCCTACCATTTAGAAGTACAGAAAGTAGATGGCTACCCATGAAATAGGATTTTAGGGATGGGCTAAAAGACTCTAACCTCAAAGTAGCCCTCCCCNAAATTTGTCAAGGCATGAAATTCCAGTTAGAGATTCACTTCTTTGTCACAATTGAAGAACCTCAGCTCTAGAAGANAAAATGGGAGGCAGAACTATTATTTATTGACCCCTTCATATGCTATGATTGTCAGTCTCAGTTCACTGAGCCCAAGGTAAGGCTGGTGGACAAGAAGTCAGGGGACAGTGGGAGATCAAATTCAATGGCTTCAAACAATAGATTATCCTTTTATCTGTCTTATAAAGTGGTTCCAAAGGAAAAAATTGTCTAAAAACGTTGAAATTATCTTAACTTCAGAGAACATACATCCTAAGAACAAATTTTGAAGAAATGGTGGAAATAAGAGTAAAGGATACCTGATAGCCTAAATTGGCCTAAGAATGACAAGAGGGNGAAGNAAGGTGGAAGCTGGCGAAGTCTGCAAGATGGCCTTCATCTGTCCATAACAGCCCTNCGAGGGCTGGGTCATTTCNNTTTAGTGTCTATAGTTACACTTCATTGGGACTTTTACTCTCAACCCATTTCTGTACTTAACTATGGACAAAGCAAAATGTCCAAAATATGGTAAATAGTCCTAAAAAAACCATTCTTTTATCCAATTATAATTCTCACCAAATTTACTCTATAACTACTTGAAGCCATCTACTTGAAGACAACAGTAAGGTAATTTGCTGGGCTACTGTGTCCTCAACCAGAGAATTTAATGAGCTCNTCTGATGAGACTATCTTGAGGGAGGAGAGAACAGGATCTGCACTCTGATCGCATTAATTTGGTACCTAAAATTGTGTTTAACTTGCATTAGAGTATCATGTATGCGGGTTACATGTAATAGGATGTGTTATATACACATCTATTCCTTTTAACCAAATGCCAGGGAACTTTTGATGAGCCGAGCATAGTCACACAAGCCAAATTCTACTTCACTGAGAGTAATGAACATTACAGTATTCAATATGAACTAAATCAGATTTTCCACATTCCCAGTCCTAGAAATCACATTCTTCAACTGGGGATAGAGTAAAAATTTTAATGCTATTCATTTAAAAACAAACAAACAATGCCTGTGACAGTAATTTTCCCCTAATGTGGATAGCTGCTTCAATTAACTAAAACATATACAAGCACTATTTATAGCAAAACATTTTTATCTTAAATAATCCATTTTTAGGTCACAAAACTGTAAGTAGAGTCCTAAGCAGGTTTGAATGTGTCACCTCATTTGCAGATACTGGACAATCTGCATGTATGTGTTACTCAGATAAAGAATTCTGCTTGAAAATGTTCATGATGAGTCAGACTAACATAGATGTCAGTGGGTAGTGCCGGGGAGGGGAACATATGTGGGCAGGAATCTTAGCAACTTGAGCATATCAAACACTGTGAAAAAGCTAATTGAGAGGTAAAAACAAATTAACTGCTATGGAGAAGGACAATCTCCCTGAGAGAGAGATCGCCGGCAGCAGTAAGGTTCAGTGGTTCATTTAGTGGGAGTCACTGCTGGGACCGTAATTCAGCTCTGGCTGGCGGACTTTCCCTGCTGACTGCCCACCTGGCAATTCTCTGAGCACCTTCGAGGATGTCGGCGCAGCACAGGGAAAGCCTGTCTCATTACAACACGCTCTGCATGGGAGCCAATGCCAGCACCAATTGCTTTTTCCCTAGTTTGCTACCAAAGCTGTTTTTCTGTCAGCACATGGAGAAAGAGAAGATTGGATCTTCCAGAGCACAAAGATGTACATCTGGCTGCAGATGCCTGTCAGCAAATGAGGCCCTGGGAAGAAGAGTGTGTGTGTGTGTGTGTGTGTGTGTGGTGGAGGTGGACAACTCAGTGCCTGCTGCTGGTTACCATCAGTCAAGAGGCTGGAAGGCACAAACCACACCCTCCTGAGTCTCACAGGGTCTCAGTTTCTTTACCTGTAAAATGGGTAGCCCAATTAGTCTAATAATNTATAGTCTACATATGAGGATTAATTGTCTCTGTCACATTTTGTCATCTCTTAAACACATTTCTCAAAACTATAATGATGAATACTTTCTTACTCACATTACAATTTCTTTTCAAATGCAGGCAGGGTTGGCACATTTCACTACTCATTTTTAAGGCATATCTTAGTTCTTTCCCACTGTTTACTCAAATAATTGGTGAAATAGAGCTTCTCCTAGGCTATAAACATGTATTTTGGAGAAAATGGTCAAATAAGAAAGAGAGAGAATTTCCCAATGAAACAAGGGCACAATGGAAGTGCAGAGTAAAAAACAAGAGGTCACCAAAATAAATAAATAAATAAAAAATAAAAGAAATCCACAATTGTTCTATGGACAATTGACTACACTGATCTAATTCTAGGCATTAAATTGATCCATGGAAATCTAAATGTATAAATAAGCTTATTAATGCAAATAAAGGCTCAGAGAGCTTTAAACTTGCTTAAGTAACCACAGAAAAAGGATGCAGATCTTAAAAATATCTTTTAAGTTCGTCTTAACAGTAGAACCTCTTAAAAAGACATATGGTTTCCATGTTTCATGTCTCAATTTTGGAATTACATGGTATAATATAATGCCAGGTTTGAAAGGACAGTGTGCAGACATTGATTTCCATTGTTGGAAACTCCTTGGATTTTTTTGTTTTCATTTTTTGCTGTTGTTTGTTTTTGTACAACAAAACTGGTACAGTTCGAGATACTCTTGTGCTGTTCATACAGCTCATCCGAGTGCTCAGGGCACAGGAGAGGCCAGGGGATACTGTAAATAAAAGTCGGTATCTTTCCTATCAACTAAATTAGTTCATCAAAAAAGTATAAACAAGCTGATAAGATACAATGATGGAAATAAGGCTAAAAAGACTGACACTTTAGCTTTGCCTTCAAATAATCACAGTATTGGGCTTAGAAGGACAAAGAAAACTTTCTATAAGTCACTACAAAATGCTTGTGGTTTACTTTATTATTGTAAATAGACTCCCACTTTCAGGCCTGACTCTAAAGGGAGCTTCCATTGTTTCCTGGCCTGGTCCCATCCCCAGATTTCGCAAGCTTTAGGTGCAACAGAAACTGGATCTGTCTCCACTGGCAGTATGTGGAAGGCAACCCAGAGAGCACCAGTAACCACTGTGTGTGGGAGCACTAATTCCAGTGAAAAGGCATTGTGCACCCACCTTCCGCTTCCCCCGTGCCTTTCCCTCCTCCTCACACATCACTGGCTCTTGCTCATCAATCCTCCGACACAATCACCCACCTTACTGCTTGCTCTCCCTCCCACCATTCCCTACTGATTTGCTAATACTCTTTCCCATCAATCCTTTCAGTCCTGCTCTCTCAGGCTAACATTGCTGACAGCATCTCTGTGGGGGTGAAGAGGAGGAGGAGATGCCNGCAAAGCACAGCACCAAGAAGGCAGAAGTCAGTGAGCCATAGCAACAGCAGATGTTCTCATAGGGGCTAGGGGTATTGGCAGCAGTAGGGGATATGGAGTGAGAGGAGGTTAGGAAAGTAAGAGAGTGCATGGCACACCTGTTGCCTGAAGAGCTCAACACAGTGTAGTACACAGAGAGTGCAACTATTGAAGGCAAAGACATTAGGAATCCTCAGCATACAAAGATCAGAAGATGCAGTAGCTAGAGAAGTAGAATGTCACCAACATTAACACAGACAAGTGTAGGAGAAAGTTTTGTCCAGGTCCCGCTAGGCCCCACGGTCCCACAGCCACATAAAATAATTATTTAGAGGCTTATATTAATTATAACTGCTTGGCCATTAACTCAGGCTTATTACTGACTAACTCTTACACTTAAACTCAGCCCATCTCTATTTATATGTCGCCGCGTATTCTGTAGCTTTACCTGCATCCCATTACATGTTGCTCCTTGGGCAGCTGGTTGGCATCTCCTGACTCAGCCTTCCTCTTCCCAGAATTCTCCTTGTCTGCTTATCCCACCTATACTTCCTGCCTGGCTACTGGCCAATCAGCATTTTATTTATCAACCAATCAGAGCAACACATATTTACAGCATACAGAAAGACATCCTCATCAGACAAGAGTACACATTGTGGATGCAGCAGCATAAATATCTGTATAGGGATAATAGGATTACAGTCAATAGGACTTTTATCCTGAAATTCCTCCAAATTATATTTTAAAATTTAAAAAAATCAAAAGCAAACAACAACAAAACACAAAGGACTTTCCCACAATGGGAATCAATGTCTTTGACATTATGTTATACCATGCAATTCCATAATGACACATGAGACATGGAAATAATGTCTTTTCATTTAAGAGGTTCTACTGTTAAGACCAACCTAGAAGATATTTTAAAAGTATCAGTGAAGGAATGATGAGGATGAACAGCTCAGTAGAGATGAGGAAGCATCATCTGTGGTATGGAAACTGCCCCAAATCTGAACACTCTGCGCCCAGTCCCTAGGGAGGACCAGTCAATAGTCTAGATTCAGTTGATTGACTTTAATTTTATTTTTGTACAGTTATATGTTATATATTGAATGTATTCCCTGTACCCATTGTCCCCATCCTTCCCTTTGTTCAACCCTCTTCCATTTAGCTGCTTTGTATATTAACTATCTCACTTCTATTTTTGTTTTATATACACATGCATAATTGTTTGTGACTATACAAGAGCTAGGAATCACAAATGGGAGAAAGCATGTAATATTTGTCTTTTAGAGCCCGAATTCTTAGATTAGAGTTTTATCCATTTTCCTACAAATGACACAACTTCATTCTTCTTTATTAGGGGAACAATTCTATTGTATTTCTAAACCACACTTTCATTATTGTTCCTACGTTGATGGACACCTAGGTTGGTTCNATAATTTAGCTGCTACAAATAGTGCTGCAGTAAACCTGAGTGTGACACCTTGATGTGGAGTCTTTGGGGTAAATACCAAGGAGTAGTACACCTGGGATAAGATGGAATCTTCATGTGGTTTTGATTCGTATTGCTCTGAGAGCTAGTAATGTGATTGTGTTTTGTGTCTTTTGGTTATTTGTGCTTCCTCTTTTGAGAACTTTCTGCTCATTTATTTAGCCCATTGACTGGGTTGTTTGTGGTTGTCTTTTTTTTTTAATGATTAGTTTTAAGTTGTTCATATATTCTACATACTAATCCTCTGTTGGATGCATAGTAAACAAAGATTTCTCTGCTGTTTGTAATGTATTTTGAAATATATTAGGAAGTTTGATGACTATGGTTTCTTTCTTCTTAAGATTTCTTTGGGAGCCAGGTGTGATACTGCACACTTTTATCCCAGCACTCAGGAGGCAGAGGCAGGTGGATCTCTGTGAGTTCAAGGCCAACCTGGCCTACAGAGTGAGTTCCAGTACAATGAGTGCTGTTACACAGAGAAACTCTGTCTTGAAAAACCA